>OY747704.1:12037500-12137500 GCA_963556495.2 Valencia hispanica
TTTGGCTTTGTAATATTACAAGGTTTATTTTAATAATGAGATGTTGAAGGAATTTATTAAATTCAAGAATGCAGTTGGCTGATTACTTGTTTGTTTTATTTCTTCCCTTGTTATATACTGTTGAAAGAATTTCAGTCATTATAGAGAATAAAACATTTATTTTTTTAAACAGAAGATTCTATAAAAGAAAGGGACACAGATAAAAAAAACAAAGGGGGGCCAGAAAGCAAGAGAGACTTATGTACAGTAAAATGGGGTTGGGGGGGACAGAGTTGTCAACAGTGTTATGGCAACAGATATAATTGTTGAAATAAAAAAACTACACCAACAACACATTAGACCTAACAATCAGGGCTATAGTTATACTTTTTGCTTTAACATCAATTGTTCAAAAGGACTGTCATGTCTAATGTGAGGATGCGTAAAGATGGCAGGATTTAAACTAGGAATAAAAGAACCCATAACACTGTTGACAAACTTCCTGGCCTTTTCTATTTTTGCTGGGTTTACACCTGCCCTCTATCGATGCCTTTGGGTGATGGAGGAGAAGATTATGGACATCTGAAGGTGGAGAAGGTTAAGCTGGTGCAGGTCCTCCTCCATCATGTTCACCAACTACTGGACACTGCTGACCACCCCCATGTCATCTCCACCACAGCTGATGATGAGGACATCTAGAGCTGCTCTTCCTCAGCCAGAATACCGTGAATGCAGTTTTATGTGTTTTACTGAGACGTGGCTGCTGGATCATATCCCGTCTCCAACTTCTGTCTGCCAGGCTTCCTGACTGGACGAGCAGACAGAGATCTGAAGACGAGCAGAAAAAGAAAAGGTAGCAGTAGCAGTGCTTGTAAACAACAGATGGTGTCATCCAGGACATGTTACTGTGAAGTGTCGTCTCTGCAGCCCAGATGTCGAACTCTTGGCAGTGAGTTTTCGTCCATATTATTTACCAAGAGAGTTCACCAGTGTAATTTTGGCAGTTGTTTACATTCCACCTTCAGCCGTTGCCGACAATGCATGTGATGTCATCAGTTCCAGTGTTGCTAAGCTACAGACACAGCACCCCAATGCATTTGTGGCAATATCTGGTGATTTTAATCATGCCTCGCTCTCTACTACACTTCCAACATTTCAACAGTTTGTCAGCTGCTCTACAAGAGAAAACAGGACCTTGGATTTGTTTTATGCAAATGTAAAGGATTCATACATGTCCAAACCAAGACCTCTTCTGGGACAATCGAATCACAATCTGGTTTTTCTCTGTTCAGAATATAAACCCCTTGTTCAGAGGCAACCTGTGACAAAACGAACTGTGAGAAAATGGTCACAGGAAGCTGAAGAAGCCCTGCAGGGTTGTTTTGCAACCACAGACTGGGTGACTCTTTGCCAAGCACATGGAGAGGACATCAATGCCATGACTGAGTGTGTGACTGACTATATAAACTTCTGTGTGGACAACATCATCCCCACCAGAACAGTGAGATGCTTCCCTAATAACAAACCCTGGATCACCAGTGACCTGAAGGAACTGCTAAACAAGAAAAAAAGAGCCTTCAGGGAGGGAGACAGGGAATTGCTGAGGAGTATACAGAAGCAACTTAAAGTCAAGATCAGAGACAGCAAGGAGGCATACAGGAAGAAGCTGGAGAACAAACTACAGAGGAACAATATCCGAGATGTCTGGTCAGGAATGAGAAAGATCACAGGTTTTAAGGACAGGAAGGATTGGATAGATGGAAGTCTGGACAGACCCAATGAACTGAACACATTCTTCAACAGGTTCAGTTCAGGAACTAGCTCAGCATCCCCCTCTCCTGTTCCCAGCCAAACAGACATCCCACTCTCCTCTGATCAACAGCTTTCCTGTTACACCTCGGATGTTTTATCCTTCACCTCAGCCATTGACTCTTCTAATTCCACAAGTTTGACTTCAACCAAGTCAGGAAATGCTGCTACCCCCTTTGCCTCCCCCTCCCACTTGTCTGTCTCCAAAAGTCAGGTGAAGAGGCAGCTGGAGAAACTGAACCGGAACAAGGCTGCAGGTCCAGATGGTGTCAGCCCCAGAGTCCTGAAGGCCTGTGCAGAGCAGCTCTGTGGGATTCTGCAGCACATCTTCAACCTTAGCCTAACTCAGGAGAAGGTTCCAGTGTTGTGGAAGACATCCTGCCTTGTTCCAGTATCCAAAAGAACTCACCCATCAGTCATCAATGACTATAGACCCGTTGCCCTGACATCCCACATCATGAAGGTCCTGGAGAGACTCCTGTTGGCACCCCTGAGTAAGCAAACAAGAACGTATCAGGACCCACTGCAGTTTGCTTATCGCTGTGGAATTGGAGTTGAAGATGCCATCATCCACCTACTTCAACCAACCCAATCTCATCTGGAAAAAGCAGGCAGCACTGTGAGGATCATGTTCTTTGATTTCTCTAGAGCATTTAACACAATTCAGCCGGATTTGCTTTGTCAGAAACTCCTGAAGACACAGGTGGAGCACTCAACAATCGCCTGGATCAATGACTACCTGACCAACAGACCACAGTTTGTGAGACTGAAGAATTGTGTGTCAATCCAGGTGGTCAGCAGCACAGGAGCACCACAGGGGACCGTCCTCTCACCATTCCTTTTCACTCTGTACACCTCAGACTTCCAGTACAAATCAGAGACCTGTCATCTGCAGAAATACTCAGATGACTTTGCAATTGTCGGGTGTATCAGCGATGGACAAGAAGCTGAATACAGAGAGCTGGTGGACCGCTTTGTGACATGGTGTGGAAACAATCGTCTCACCTTGAATGTGAAAAAAACAAAGGAGATGATTGTAGATTTCAGAAGAAACAGGGATAAGTCAAACACTGTTTCCATCATGGGAGAAGAAGTGGAGGTGGTTGAGGAATATAAATACCTCGGAGTTCACCTTGACAACAGACTGGACTGGAGGCGCAACAGTGAAGCCGTCTACAAGAAGGGACAGAGCAGACTGTACTTCTTGAGGAAGCTTAGGTCCTTCAAGGTTTGCAGCAAGATGCTGCAGATCTTCTACAAGTCTGTTGTGGAGAGTGTAATCTCCTCAGCCGTCATCTGTTGGGGTAGCAGCATCAGAGCCAGGGATTTAAAAAGGCTAAACAACCTGATAAAGAAGGCTGGTTCTGGTCTTGGGACAACTGTGGGACATCTGGAGATGATAATGCAAAAACATTATGGACAACCCTGAGCATCCTCTTCACGAGACAGTCATACAACAACAGAGCGTCTTCAGTCGGAGACTTCTTCAGTTTCGCTGCAATACAGACCGCCACAGGAAATCCTTCCTGCCCACAGCCATCATCATCTATAACAACTCCTTAAAGAATTAATTATATGAGCTATACCAACACTTAATTTCCCTCTGGGATCAATAAAGTATTTTTGAATTGAATTGAATTGAAAGTATAATACTATTATAATTCTACATGAAGTGATGGAGACAGGTACTTACATTTTCTGCTTTGTTTGGCTGTTGTGGAGGACAGGCATGCAGCCATTGTGACCCGGTAAACAAAATGTATAAAAAGAAACACAAGTGTCTTACTAAAAGTGCAACTTATCCCTTCCCAGACCTCAATAAGTGATTAGTAAAATTCATACATTGCAGATTTGACTAGGATCGAAATTATTCATATTAGCTGTTAACTCTACAATAGCTGTGGGAACAGTTTTTTTAACTGGGAGATCCTACATGGTAGTACAATCACTAACAATTAGGGTAAATACAAACAAGTATTAATATAAATGTGAACTATCCTAACTAACTTAGCTTGATCATGTATCTCATGCATGGACTAAATAGATCTCATACACTATTAATAACTAAGTTAAAAATATTATTGAAAACTTGCATTAAGTTAATGATAATTTCATTTAAATAAATAATTTCAATTTAAATGTTAACTTACCGATTTAATATTGTATTTACAGCCTGGATGGAAGAGGGTAGCAGAGTTGCTCTACTGCGGCTTTCAGGCTAAAGGCGCCCGCTAACCTCCGTTAGCTTCCGTTAGCTTCAGTTAGCTTCAGGACTAGCTCCTGGCTACATCAGCTCAGAGTGTCAATCATCCGCCCCCGCCCTCACAGCTCCACTCTCAGCTCCACCTCTTTGCCCATTTTTGTATTTTCTGGGCGTGACGAAACGCCTGACGCAGCCAAGTTGGCGGCGGTGGGAACCGCCCATTTGGCTTCATTTTTGCTCTTCAGGAACCCATGGGTGACGTCACCGAGGCTTCGTCCAGTAATTATACAGTCTATGGTTTGCGCACATAAACAATACAATTTGACTTCATTTCCACATTGCTTGCAATGAAGCCATTTTTGATATAAATTAGCATTTTCCTATGAAAGCAGTGACACTATAAAGTAATTCCCGCCCTCAGTCTTGCCATCACAGAGTGCCAGACATTTTGTTTGTAGAAACTCCATGGACACAAGCATCAGCAGGTCATTGTCTCCTCATTTACAAGACTGGAGCTCTGTGAAGGAAAAGAAAAGGAGAATTCAAAGAAGGGTGTGTGTGAGTAGTTATGCAAGCATGCTCCTTCATTCACTTTAGCGCTGAGTTTGTGGGGGAAAAAGAACACACCAGAAGATGTGGCACTTTTATGTGTGGATTTGGTGTCTGGCTTCAAACATCCTGAACTCTGCAGCACATTTCAGGTCTTGGTTGAGTTTGTTGGCTCTGTGGAGCTTAAACACGGTCAGCACTGGAGGATGTTTGTCACTGTCTTGTTTGGAGGTCAGAAAATGTTCGGTATTCATTTTGCCACATTGTTGATTTCTACTATTACTGGTTTGACAAATGAGGTTATTTTGGCAGATGGCAGAATGGAGATGTTAAATCTTAACTGCAAACTGGTGAACTTCATTCATCATCTGAAGGAAAGGTGTGGTCTGGATTTCAAAGGTAACCAAATAGGTCTCTAAACTTCTCTCAGTCATGGCTAAAATTAAACTAACCAGTTGAAGCATTTTATTGACAAGAACGTTAAACCAAAGAAACTTCTGTGTTCAACTTTCCTTTGTATTCATGCTGTGCCTAACAAAAGTTTTATTTTTAAAAATTTAGCCTCACGTTTTAATACTTTGTAGAATCTCATTTTGCTGCAGTTGCTTTCTTCTGTGCTAATACTTTGCAAAATAGCAGAGGTGCAGTAAGGTTGGGTGGAGAGTGTCTGTTCATCAATGTTGAAGTCTACCACACGTTTTCTAGTGGACTCAGCACATGTTATGATCAAAACCATTTCATTGTAGATCAAGGCTCATCAAGGCTTTTGCAGCCTTTATCAGGTCAGGTCTGGGGTATATTGTATCTGCAGCCTTAAACAAAGTGTTTCTTCTTATTGGCAGCAATGATTTTACTTGTGCAAAGGTTTGGATGTGTATTCAGAGCGTGATATTTGCAATCTAGTAGCAGATATTCATAACCATAAGCATGCTGACCCTCGTTTGCTTTCAGTCAGTCATGCTGCAATAATTACACTCCAACCTTCAAAGTGTGCACTAATTCCATGAAAAGAACAGAAGGACCTTCAATCTTTGCCAAAAGCTGCTACTGTCTACTGTAGAGGATCATCACTGACCAGCTTCCTTGTCCCTGTTGAAGAAAAACATCCTCACAGCATAATGATACCACCGCCATGTTTCACAGTGGGGATTTTGTGATCAGAATAATATGCAGTGTTAGTTTTCTACCACAAGAATAGTTTTGGATGTAGGCCCAAAAGTTCACTCTTAGTCACATCTGACCAGAGCACCTTCTTCCACATGTTGCAAGCTGAAAGGGGGACTTCTTATTGTTTCCTTTGAACACTGGCTTTTGTTTTGATACACTTCTATAAAAGGCCAGATTTCTGGTACCAACAAACGGATTCTTCCATCTGAGCCGTGGATCTCATTTTTTTATTTTGATTTTTTTAAACGTGTCCTGTTTGGCAGTGTGGAGCTCAGAATTGGTGTCTGAGTACCAAGTAGAAGCCCAACAGATTTACTTTCACAAGCGGAGCAGTACAGCTTTTGCTATAGTCCTCCACTTGATATATGTGTGAAAAATCTTTATTATGAATTGTTGGGGTTTTTATTTCCTGATGTTATGGACACGGAGACGGAAAATTAAGGAGAAGAAAGAAGGAAGATGAAGAAGAGAGGTAGAAAACAAAATGTCATGAGAGAGGGTGAGTTGAAAATACAAGAGAGGAAGGGGAACAAAGAAAACACAGGAAGACATTGAAGTCTGCCTCCATACCCACAGGACGGCAGAGAGACGGGGGAAAACAAAACACGAAGAAGGAACATCGACAAAACAAACCAAACATTGTGAACTAAGAATTACACAACCACATCACACAAAAATAGATATAAAAATACAACAACAATGTCACAGAAAAACTCATGGTACCGATTAATCAAGCTCTAGTAATGATAACCTCAGCCCAAGAATATATCCCCCACATCTATGTGTGTGTGAGCATGCTGGTGCATATAAGGTTTCTCCATAAGAGTGTTCGATAGCTGGTGTGAGCAGGCATCAATCCGTCTCCCAGGAATCGATGCACACATGAAGGAGATCGGAACAAAGACGTCCAAAGGACCCCCAGAGCCCCAGGTGGACCCGGGAGGGGCCGACCGCATCCCCCAAGAGTGGAGCAAAGGAGAACCCCAGGGGAACATCCAGTGGCCACTATGCAGGGGCCCGGGGGGCAGCAGTGACGAGCCCACGGGCTCTGCTGGCAACCTGCCACGCCAGGGCGGGCCGGTCAATGGACCGGGAGAGCCGGGGCCCAGGGGCACCCCACCCCCCAGCAGGGACCCGACAAGGGACCGGCCGACGAGGGGCCCCCGGCACAGCAGGGGCCGCGGCCGGCCACCAGCACCTCCACCTTAGGCCAATCCCCACCGCCAACATCCCAGCGCCCCACCGATAGCCGCAGGGGACAGATAGCATCCCCAGGCCGGTCTCAGCCAGCATCTGGACACCAAGTTGTACCAGCTTCCGGGTCCTGATCCAGCGCAACGCAGGGCGCCGAGACCAGGCATCCAACGAGGGCCAGGGCCGGTCCAACCCGCCAATGAACCGGCCACGCACGGCGCGCACAGAACAAGTGATCAAATGAGCAGAGACGCCGTATCCGCATCCCGCCGAGCCACCGAGCAGGCACCACCCAACAATCCCAAACCTGGCACCTCTAAAAGAGGTGCCCCAACCAACCAAAGGAAAATATCGGCCCAGCGCATCGGCCGACCGACACACCGCCCCCCCCCCAGGCACGCACCAGGTCCGAACCAGATTGACCACCGATGCACCGGCAGGCAGGGGCCCCCGTCACAAGCAGACCGCCAAGGGCCCCACAGTGGCAAAGCAGCCCGACAGCTCAGGACCCCAACCAGACTGCCTGTTCCTCCTCCGGACCCCAACCCCTGATGGCCCGTAGCGAACAGGGGTGTGAAAAGACCCCTAGCCTCCATCCTCCCGCTCGAGTATGGTGTTGATGCGTGTTGTTATAATGTGCATTTAAAACAGAGGGGAGGGATGTGGGGAAGGTATCCACACATCCCCCAACCCCCACCCCGAGCCCTCAGTGTCTATATGTGGTTTAATAGTGGGCACCGGCACCAGCCGTGGATCTCTGCAGCTGCCCCAGAGTTACCATAGGCTTCTTGGCTGCTTCTCTGCTTAATCTCCTCCTTGCCTGGCTTGTCAGATTAGTTGGGTGGCCATGTCTTGGTAGGTTTCCAGTTGTGACATACTCTTTCCATTTTTTAGATGATGAACGGAGCTCTGTGAGATTTCCAAAGCTATAGATATTGTTTATAACGTTACTCTGTCTTAAACACTTCCACAACTTTTTTCCTAACTTGTCTGCTGTGTTCCTTGGTCTTCATGATTCTGAACACTAATGTTCTCTAAAAAACATCAGAGGCCTTACATTGAAGTTTGTGGTTGTAATATGAAAATGTTCAAGGGATGTAAAAAAAAAAACGTAAACATATTATCCAAATCTTACTATCAATAACATGAACTAGAGTTTTTCTACAGACGTTTTTAAATGGATCAGAGCTTAAGCGGAAACTTCTACTTCCTGTAGACTGTGTGGAGCTGATGGACAGCGGAGGCCGGGTGATGAACCTGGAGCCGATGCAGCACAGCGTGGCTCCGGCCAGCAGTGTGCTGGCAGCAAGGCAGCACTATGTCCTCCTGCAAGTCTGCCGTGAGTGTCTGTTCCATCCATCAGTACAACTTCAAAAGAAACAACTGCTCAGATCTGTTAAGCATTCTGAAAGCTGAATCAAGTTAACTTCGTCTGGCCAGACTTATTAGATTCCATAGAACGTTACATAATGAGAATAAAAGCACAAACAAAATTAGGATGCCTTTTAAAGTTTCACAGGGATCATATAGTGAAATACTGCACATGTTGCTGTCCTGGTGTTTGTTTTTGATGCCAAACGATGCAGAATGACACCAGCTGAATGTTATGGGTGTTCATGATTTCATTTGTCCTAGAAGAAGAAGACGAATCTGGGGGATGTAAATATGTCTCTCTCCTGAATAACACCAAGAGTCACCCTGAATTCAAAGGTAATAAAAACTAGTAGTTCTAAGAACAACTTAGTGGGTCATTAGGCCCCCTGCTGGTCAAATTACTTTACGACGCCTGATTTTTTTTTCAGAACTGCTGAGGAAACTGTCAAATCCCAACAAGGAGTCAGAAAGAAAGATCAGAAGAGGGGGGGCACAAAGGAGTAAAAACATTTCTTCAATTAACAGCAAAAAATAACCTTAAGAGTCTCTCTTTTTTATTTCATTACTTTATGAATATGTTGCTTATAAAGATGATTTGCACGTCAAAATGTGAACCACCTTCTCTTACAGTGCACTAGTAATCAAAACTAACATATTAAATATAGGAATTTAGTTAAATGTTTCCACTGTTGGTAATTGACTCAGCTAACAGATATATTTTGTACTGATTTAGAGGGTGTTGGTAACCTACGGTATATATCAAATACAAACAATAAAAAGAATCATTTCTAGATTTGTTTTCAAGATGTACACAGATCTAACTGTTAGAGCCACTATTCGATTTTCTAAGCTCAACACATCTCTCACTGCTTTATACCAACTCTTTCAAAACACCGCAATGTATTAAAGTTTTCTGATTCTAAATATGTTGTCTTTTACCTTGTTCACTCCACTCCCTCTCTCATTTATGCATTGATTGCAATTAGTGCTGCCATTAAAATGAATGCCTGGCTCCAGGCTTTCTGTTTGTATGTGTCTCCTTGTTCTTGTCTCATGACAGTCACACACGTAAAATCTTATTCGACATGGGGTTATGTGACTGATCAACACCAAGTAGTGTAGATCTGTGAAGTGGAAGGAAAATACCCTGGCTTACTGCAGTTACACCTGCAAGTCTTTTTGAATATGTCTATACCAGCTTTGCACATTCAGGAAACTAAAATTCTTACCTATGCCATAGATTCATATTGGGATGTAGAGCTGGACTTTGACTGGGCCATTCAAACAAATGAGTATTCTTTAATCTAAACATTTCATTGTAGCTCTGACGGTATGCTTAGGGTATTTGTCCTGCTTGAAGGTGAACCATCCCTCCATCTCCCTGCTGAACAACAGCATCCCCACAGCATGATGCTGCCACCAACGTGTCAGCATGGTGATGCTGTGTTCAAGTGTAGTGTCAACCGATTCTCCCACCTGATATTAGGATCTCTGCAGCTCCTCCAGAGGTATTGCTGGCTTCTTGGTAGTCTCTGTAATTAACGCTCTCCTTGCCCAGTCAGGTGAGTGGCCATATCTTCATAGGTTGTAGTTTTGCCATAATTCTTTGATTTTTATGTGACATATGTATTATTGAAACAGAGCTTGGTGAAATTTTTTAGTCACAGAGCCCTGAACCTAACTAAAAGTTCCTAAAGCTAGAAGAAAAATTATTGGGGAGCATGCCCCATCTTTGTGTAAAAATCTATCTCAAGATAATAGGCAGGCATGCTGTGTGTTTTTTTTAAAGCTAAGTAAAGAAGCACTTGTTCACCTTATCCTATACGTCTTAATTATATGCCAAAGGTTTTGCTGGTTCTTTTTGGTGTTCCTTTTTGTTTGATCGGTTTTTTAATTTGATTGTTTTATTCTGTATTGTTTTTTTTTATTTTTTATCTTCTAATAACTGTTTGGCACTTTGTTTAAAAGCACTTCATAAATAAAGTTATTATTATTATTAACTTAGCTTTAAATTTCTCCACGAATTTCTCCCTGACCTGTCTGATGTGCTCTATAGTCTTCATGATGCTGCTTATTGACTTAGGTTCTCTAACAAACCTCTGAGGCCTTCAAAGCACATCTGGAGATTAAATGCAGGTGGGCTGTTTATTAGTGAGGGACTCCTGAAAGCAGTTGGTTACCTTGGCTTTAAATAGGGCTATCAAGATAAAGGGGGTTGCATTCAAATGCACATCCTGTTTTTTTTTATTTATTTATTTTTTTAGATTTTATTTGTAAATAAATATATATTATGTATATGTATATATCATGTTAATCTCTTCACATTATACATTAGCTTGTGTTATGGCAAAAAAGTATCTCAGGGTTTCCATAATAAAGAAGACTTGAGTCCCAGAAGGCGTTTAAGTATTTAATTCAAACATGTCTGGCCAGACCATGGAGGGGACAGAGTTACTCGTGCATCACCCTAACCAACCTTTCTAACTAACCACTTAAATAGTATTCAGCAATCACTGTTTATCTCTGTAGATGTCTTCTCCAACCTTCACGCCCCGCCTCTGGACAGCTGCTCCATGCGAGTCTCAAATCAACGCATAAAACAGCTCATCCGAAGGCCAGACTGTTATCTTACTGCCCCGGGGCCTGTCTCTCTGGTGACCTGACACATATATCTTTCTCATAACATTAAGCTGGAACAATAAGCTTGCCCCTAACCTTGTCCTCTGCTTTAGATACATTCACTAAACAGAGAATATACACTTAATTCCTAATTACACAACAATTTTCCACCACACTTGTGCTGGTCTACCTCTGTAAACAATATGTGGGCATGAATACTCATGAATATTAATGTTAGGAGTATGGGCTGTTTGTGTTTTTTCTATGTTGCCTCCTGCTCTTTTCTCCACCATTCTGGAGATTACCACCAGAGGTCCTGGCTGAGCAGAGGACCTGTCCATTAAGCCCAGGGCTCGTCACCAGTTGAGGATAATAGGATCTTCAGTGCCTGAGTGTCAAAACCGTTTGGTTCTATGTGCCTATGTGTTCCTTCCGAGGTGTTCCCTGGTGAAATCTCCTCTTGATCCGTTCTCCAGCTTCATTAGAAGCTCTGGTCAGCATTCCACGTCTGACAGCCTTCCAATCTCCAAGTTCCTCCATGATTCATGCTCCATCTCTGTGCTCTGCCAAGGGGTGCCAAGGGTAGAGGGGAAGGTGGGTCTAGGCAATGTCTACCTCTAACATTAGCATTTTCATGCATTACTTTAGGAGACAAAAGGAAATATTTATTTAGTTGCCACACTGAGTTAAATCGCTATATTAGTATGCTTTCTTCTCTTGTCCTTCATAGCCTGTATTGAATGTCTGACTCACTCGCTCCATCGGCAAAAGGCACCAGATTTAGATATTTAGGTAAAAAATAAAGGGAGTTCTAAAATCATGGACACATCATTTTATAAGGCCTAAAACAGCATCGTGTTGTATATCAAGTCAGCGGATTTTTTTGTATGTAGCAAAATAATAGCAGCCCTAAACTAACACTAACCAGATCAATCAGTGATTTTTGTGGAACCTATGGTTCTACATGACAAGTAATGTAATAGGTGCAATAGAGTAACAGCAAACCAAAACATCCAACGGTGATCAAATCAAATCAAACTTTATTTATAAAGCGCGTTTCATACAAGAATTGCATCACAAAGTGCTTTACAGATTAAAATGACCCCACATAAAACCACATTCCCATCCCTCCCCCACAGATTTAAAAGCATGGTCAGTTATACCCCCTCCACCCAACCCAACTCCCATGCACACACACAGTTAAAAGCCACAGTGAAAAAGGACATTGGGCCGAGTGCAGATGAACCATGCAAGGAAACGCCATCAGAGGAGCCATCTGCACCAGCAGTGGTACATCAAGAGCAGCAACTGAGGCACCGACACAGGGCGCCCAGTGGAGGCAAGGCCAAGACCCCTACCTCCACCCAAGCTCCACCTGGAGAGCACCCAGGCAGCTACAGCCGACCACCGCTCCCAGGGCAGAGGGCTCCCACAGAGAGAACACTGGGATGGGGATTAAGATAAATTAAAATATAAAAATAAGCAGTAAATAAATGTGATAAGATCAAATAGTAAAACACTGATAAAATATAATCATATCAAACATGCAGAGCAATTAAACAGACAATAATAAATAGCATGAACGTTCACTGCGCCCCTGAGGTCCTCTGGCAGCCTGTTTCAGAGGTGAGGGGCGTAGCACTGGAAAGACGCCTCACAGTGAGGGAAATATTAGCCTCATCTAAACCTTCAACTTGTATGTTGGACCCAATTCCAACCAAATTATTTAAGGAAGTGTTCCATTTGGTTCCTAGCCCCATTTTGGATATGATGAATCTATCCTTGGTAAACGGATACGTACCACAGGAATTTAAAATAGCTGTAATTAAACCTTTACTCAAGAAACCTTCCCTTGATCAAGATGACTTAGTGAATTACAGACCTATATCTAACCTTCCTTTCTTATCCAAAGTCCTTGAGAAAATTGTTGCTAATCAAGTCTGTGAGCATCTAAACAGTAACGAGCTGTTTGAAGAGTTTCAGTCAGGTTTTAGAGCTCATCATAGTACTGAAACAGCACTGGTGAAGGTTACTAATGATATTCTCATGGCCTCAGATAATGGACTTGTGTCTGTTCTGGTTTTGTTAGATCTCAGTGCTGCTTTTGACACAGTCGATCATAATATTCTCTTAGAAAAGCTTGAACATGTTGCAGGGATCAAAGGAATAGCACTAGGCTGGTTTAAATCATATTTGTCTGATAGATTCCAGTTTGTTCATCTAAATGATAAATCTTCTTCACTCTCAAGGGTTACTTGTGGAGTTCCACAGGGTTCTGTGCTTGGACCAATTCTGTTCACCATATATATGCTCCCAATTGGTAGAATCATTAGACAGCATGGGATAAATTTCCACAGCTATGCAGATGATACACAACTATATTTATCCATAAATCCTGATGAACCCAGTCAGTTAGGTAGATTACAGGCATGTCTGGAATACATAAAAACATGGATGACCCTAAACTTTTTGCTTTTAAATTCTGACAAAACAGAAGTTGCTGTCTTTGGACCAGAAGTTCTTAAAGAGAAACTGATTAGTCAATCACTTCATCGGGATGGCATTAAATTGGCCCCCAGTAATAACGTAAAGAACCTCTGCGTTATTTTTGACCGAGACTTGACATTTAAATCCCATATTAAACAGGTTTCTCAAGGTTACCTCAAGGCTGGACTACTGTAATTCTTTACTATCAGGTAGTCCACAAAATGCCATTAAAAGCCTTCAGTTGATCCAAAATGCGGCAGCAAGAGTTCTGATGAATATTAAAAAGAGAGATCACATTTCTCCTGCTTTAGCTTCCCTTCATTGGCTCCCTGTTGAATCCTGAATAGAATTTAAGATCCTTCTTCTTACATACAAAGCCCTTAATAATCAAGCTCCATCATACATCAGAGATCTAATTGTTCCATATGTTCCTAACAGAGCCCTTCGCTCTCAGACTGCAGGTTTACTTGTAATTCCTAGGATTTCTAAAAGTAGAATGGGAGGCAGATCTTTTAGTTATCAGGCTCCTCTCCTGTGGAACCAGCTCCCAGCTTTAGTCCGTGAGGCAGACACTCTGTTTACTTTTAAGGCCAGGCTTAAAACTTTCCTTTTTGATAAAGCTTATAGTTAGAGTGGCAAAGGTCATCCTGAGCTATCTCTGTAGTTATGCTGCTATAGGCTTAGACTGCTGGAGGACAGACTTACCAATTTTCTTCACTCTGCTACTTCCTTTTCTCCTACTACTCTCCAGTTGTATTACAGTACATTCTGTTATTTCGACTGTTAACTTTGTTTTCTCTCAGTGTTTTTCTCTCCATAGAAGATATACCTGGTCTGGTATCCTGCTTGGCTGCAATGCCCTGTTGGACGGGGGGCATCGACTGGGATGATGCTCCCAGTAACTGGACATCCACTGTGTCCTGTTATCAACTTTTTACTTTCTGTAACATAGAAAGTTCTCTTATATCAGATCTTCTGTTCCTTCTGTGTTTCTGCTCTGTCTTCTCAAACCCCCAGACGGTCGTGGCAGATGGCCGCTCCTACTGAGCCTGGTTCTGTTGGAGGTTTCTTCCTGTTAAAGGGGAGTTTTTCCTCTCCACCGTCGCTACATGCTTGCTCAGTATGAGGGATTGCTGAAGGTTGCTGTGGTTGGAAAGTCTGCATCAACGGGGCCCAACCTCACGCCAATGACTGACGCAATCTGCTGGGATTCCTTCAATAGGAAACTTTTTAACTGATTGGAATGTTTGTATAAATGTATTGAAATGACTTCTTGTTAAGTGCCTTGAGATGACATCTGTTGTGAATTGGCGCTATATAAATAAACTGAATTGAATTGAATTGAATTGAATTGAATTAAGTTGAATTTCAACAAGCTTTTCTAAAATTTTGCTTACATTTTAAAAAAGCTTAATTTTGCCAGTCTGAAATTGACAGAAATCACAGAATTCATTAAAATCTAAATTTCTCTTCTTCAACAGGGGCCTTACAGACTGGTGTGCTAAAATGGTCTACAGACTATTAGGTTGTTAAAGGAAGATCCTTTTTTTAACCCTCTTGGAGCTGTAATTATTAAAGACCGCCTGGTGATTTTTGTCTTGTTCTTCAAATAAATGTATCAGAAAATGTTCTATGTGCACATAAATTCTACTTTTTTTTCAGGAGAAGTTTAACTTTCAATATCTGTAAAGAACTTGTCATTATTTGTTTAAAATGCTCAAAACGGCGTGAAATAACAAAAGAAAACAAAAAACGGAATTGATTTTATTCAGATTCTTATGTATAAAAATGTACGTGTACATGAACAAAAATTCTGCACTTGCAAAAATAAACATTAACTTGCATTACAACCTTGGATGGAACTTTTTCTATATGTACAACTTTCAGTGTCCCTGTTACATGTGCTTTTCTCTGTCAATGTTCTGGCATTTTTTAAGTTGCTGTGGTACTCTGTGAAACAGTTCATGTCCAGCTGTAGACAGACCCCATGTTGCACTCCTAGCACATCCAGGGAATGCTTTGTGTTTGAACACAAGAGCTTCATTACCTCTGCATCAAAAAAAGTATACCACTGATGGCAAAAACTATCAGTGTTGAAATGTATTTGTATTAACTATGACAATTTTTTTAAAGTCTGTTTATCATGATTTCCATTTTATTGCCCCACCTATGTTTCACCTTGATCTCGGTGTCACTGAAATTCCTTTTTTCGCTCTTGGCCATTATTTTAAGGATGAACGCAATGACTTAATGTATGTGACAGATGATGTGGTGTTACCAAATATGGTTAATTGAGGGCGTTTCTGTATGCAAATGACTGAGAACGGCACGAGCACCTGGGTACGCACAGATTTATCATCAGATGAACATTCAATTCAATTCAATTCAAAAATACTTTATTGATCCCAGAGGGAAATTAAGCAAACCTCCAACATGCGTACGAGTGGCCACCGCACATTTCATAAATCTGACTTTTGACTGTTCATATACGAACATTCTAAATTTCATTCGTAGGATAGAATATAGGACAGTTTCTACGAACGTTTGATAAATGAGGGCCCAGGTCTATTTGGCATTGTTCTCTCATCCCAGGCTGTTCTCCTGGGTCTCAGACAGCGAATGACGTCACATTACCGTAATGTATCATATACCACTGGAAGGTGCAGAGTCTCAGCTTTCAGAATCCGTTTGAATTACCGGTACGTTGAGAGCGCAAACGTTAAAGGAGTTATGGTAATTTAAATTACGGAAGCCATTTTGTGTCAGCGCAGACACATCTGCCATAGGAGAGTTAATTGCGCTTATATCTTAAGCTCCACCTACCACCAACCCTAAATAAAACTCTGGAAATTCTGGTATAGATATTATTTTTGGTTGTGCCACCAGAAGATTATCTGTGGCCAAGGCCGCCTTAATGCACGGGCCAATCGGGGCGCTGGTCAGGGGCCTATGATGCTCAGGGGGCCTATCATTTCAGGTAAAAATAAAACCCCAAAAGAAACTTGTCAGGTCTTCTGTCAGTCATCTTAGAGAAAAGAAAAAGCGATTCGTGAGAAGGAGCGTCGAGACAAAGAAATAAGAAAGAAAATGCCTAAGCTGACAGAATTCATTAAGTCAGCTAAAGAAGTTGGCCATAGTTAGCTCTCTAACACACCGGGCAGAGAGGAGGATGCAGCAGCAGCAGCACCTGTAGGCATGGAGCCGACCGCGCAGCAGGGAACCTACCGCAGGTGAAGAGGCGCAGCCGATAAGAGCGAGACATGGGAGATTTCTACTGCAGGTTTTCGTTTTTTTTTTTTTTACTTTTTCTTTTCTAAATACACACTGGATATTTTAGTTATTCTGGAAATAGTCATATCACGGTGGATTATTCTTTTCAGCACGAAAAAAAAGGTAAGGAAACATTTATCTTGTTTTTCAAATGCTGTACGTATTTTTGGGCTTATTTTGCTGCTCATTTGCTGAAATTTGCACGTAGCGTGATGAAACGTGCAGCTTTAGAATCTGTGAGATGCTGGCTTTCATGGAAGGCAACGTTTGCTCGGTTCTGTTCGGCAGGGTGACCGACAGGTTCGGTTGAATGTGTTCATGTAAAAATCGCAAAATAGCACAACTGCTCTTTTAATTATTTTTTTGGGGTTTGGAGGTCACAAAAAATATTTCTGAGTCTTTAGCTGAGATTCTGAGGTTTATAATGACAGGACATGCTGAGCAATCAGTGACCACAGGACATTCTCTCCGCCCTTCCCCCACAGTGACCCGGCGGCGGGGCTGTGGGGTGGAACAGGTTAAATGTAAATCAATAAGCACTTGCTGACACATTGGCCATATTGCTGCCCATGGTAAAGAAAGGAGTGTGTGTGTGTGTGTGTGTGTGTGTGCGCATGATGCACAACAACCTGTTCTCAGCTGCTTTTGTTTAGGTTTTTATTCTAAGTTCTAAATCTGCACGGCTTCTTTTAACATAGATTTTATTTTTCATGTTAAATCATGCTTTTATCCTTTCCATCTGCAGTGCCTTTAGAAGAGTACTCCCGAGTCTGGCTGCTATTACAGCTCCCATCAGCTCCAGGCCTGGCAGGGTCTTTGTTTTGAGAGGAGCCACTCTGCACTCGGACGCAACCAGGCTTGTTGTCACTTCCTCGTCCTTAGTTTCTCCTTGAAGATAAGCAACAGCGCTGTAAGCTCTTTCACTGGCATCACAGAACACATGTAATTTTAATTCTTTCTTCTTCTGTGGCTGCAGGTATGTTCCTTACCACTGTGAGATTAACAGCTGGTGTAGCCGAGGAAGCTCTGAACACCACTGCTGCCAATCTTGAGTCAGATCAGGTGTTAATTCCTCATCCCACTCGAGCCCCCTTTTCCACATCTCTTGAAAGAGGCACTTTATCCTGATGGTGAAAGGGCTCAAGAACCCCAGAGGATCAAAAATGCGAGCAGAGGACTGGAGAACACTTTGTATGGTGTTTTTTTCTTTCCTTCAGAATGATAAGCAGCTCGCTCAGATCGAATACAAAATAATCAGTTGGTGGTCTCCACACTAAGCCCAATACCTTCAGCACTGACCCGTGTGTTTCTGACTCAGCAGTGCAATCCATTGAACTCTCTTTCCATTTCTTTTTGAGCTCAGGGGAATTTGTCATCCATTTGCATAGATCCATGCCTGCAGCAGACATAATGTGCTTCGCTGTCGTTGTTACTGCATGGGCCTCTGGGACATCACTTGCAATAAAGTCATCCACATACAGTGAGGAGCTTATGGTTTCTACTGCTTGTGGATGTTCTAACTCATATTGTTTCAAATGCTTCCTTATAGTGGCTGCGAGCAAGAATGGGCTTGATGAGGCTCCAAACACCACTCTTGTCATCCTCAGCTCTCGCATTTTCTCATCCTGCTCCTCAGTTGGTCTGCCTGTGAACCACAGAAATCTTACAGAATCCCGGTCTCGTTCCGACAGTGATATCTGCAGAAATGCCTTTTTGATGTCTGCCATGTAGGCAATTTCCATGCAGTCTAAACTTGATCAAAACACTCATCAGATCTGGGTTTAGATTGGGTCCTGTCAAAAGGCAGTCGTTTAATGAGGGACTTCCCTTTACATGGGACGAAGCATCAAACACAACTCGCAATTTGGTTGTCACTTTATCCTCCCTCAATACAGCGTGATGAGGTAAATAATATCTCTCACTGCCTGGTGCTGCTGTATGTTCCTTTGGCACATCCTCAGCCATTTCTTGTTTTGGGTAGTCCTCCACTACATCATTGTATCTGTTATACAGTGTGCCATCCCTTCTAAATTGCCTTTTCAATCCCTCCAGCCTCCTTTTAGCAACATGGTAATTGTTCTGAAGTGGAGGATGGTTTTGTCGCCATGGCAATTCCACTTGGTAACCCCCACCCTTGAAGATGGAGGTTTCTTCAAACCGCTGAAGTGCGTCCACATCATCTGAATTCTCAGGTTTCTCACTTGTGATGCCCAGAGACTCAAGCTCCCAGAATGCATGTAGCTGCTTGTTAAGTTTTGCATCCTCACTGAGCTGAATGTGCATGCATGTTGTCTCTGTCATGCTGGACACTGCTACTGGACCCTGCAGTGCCCAACCAAGGGTGCTCTCTAATGCCACCAGGCTTTCTGTCAGTCTCTCGATCCTGCCCGATACTATCTTCCAGTAGTAGTCCGAGCCAATCAACACAGAAAGTTCAGGTTTGTCATGTCCAGGGAAGTCTGCTAGCCTGAGACCTCTCTTATTCATCTCTTTCTGTATGTGCTCACCTGGGACTTTCATTACTGCTGTGCACACTTGTGGGGTCACAACTGCCTCTATTTCAATGCACTGCTGGTTATCCTAAACATTCTCCAAGATGAGTTTAACTATGTTTCGCTTCACTGTTGTTGGGGCAGGGGAGCCAAAGGTGTGGAGGGTGAATGTGCCTTGTTTGATGACAGACAACTTCAGTGCTCTTGCCACATTTTCATGCACAAAACTGCCCTGGCTGCCTCCATCAAGCAAGCAACGGACTATCTTCCTGCCCGTGGGTCCAACCATCCATGCCGTGGCAGTTTGTAGCAGCACAGTGTTCTCATGTTCAGGACCTGCTTTCTCAGTTTGGGGAATTACGGAGGAAATGACAGTATCTGTATTTTCTGAAACAGGAGGAGGGGTTGCTTCATTTCCTTCACAAACTGCTGCATGAGGTCTACCTCTACATTTAGCACATGACACCTTTGATCTGCAGAACCTTGCGATGTGTTTGGGTCCTAGACAGACATAGCACCTGCCAAGCTTCTTCAGCCTTTCTTTGCGTGCTGCCACTTGGTGGTCAGGGCAATTTTCAGATTTGTGTTCAGCACTGTCACAGAAAAGGCAGCTTTGTATTTTCTGATAGGCTGTGTGTAGTGCAGCTGCTGATGTCATGCTTGGCTTCTTTAGCTTCATGTCTGGGTATGATTTGTTGCATGTTTTGGGTATAGACTCAGCGTCTCTCTGATTGTAACTTCTTGTAATTTGGGAGGCTCTCTCTCTGCTCTGAACCTCCTTCTGCAGAAACTTGAGCACATGAGGCACCTTTCACTCATCATCCTCTCCCTTCTGACGGGTGTACTCAAGAACCATATCTTCTGGCATCATCTGGAGCAGTATTGGGCATAACATGCCTCCATAAGTGTCTGATACAACTCCCTGTGACTCCAGGCTCCTGATCTGGATTTCACAGTCGACATAAATTATCTTTAGTCGGATTGATTACTGCAACAGCATCTTCACAGGTCTGCCTAAAAAGTCAATCAGACAGCTGCAGCTGATCCAGAACGCTGCCGCTCGCGTCCTCACTAGAACCAGGAAAGTAGAGCACATCACCCCAGTTCTAAAGTCCTTACACTGGCTCCCTGTAGCTCAGAGAATAGACTTTAAAATACTTTTACTAGTTTATAAATCATTACATGGCTTAGCACCAAAATATGTTGAAGACCTGTTGTCATGGTACCAACCACCAAGACCACTCAGGTCCTCCAACTCTAGCCTACTAAACATCCCTAGACTCAGAACTAAACATGGAGAAGCAGCTTTCAGTTTCTATGCTCCCCTTATCTGGAACGGACTTCCTGACGAGTGTAGAGCTGCTGAAACTCTGAACTGCTTTAAATCGAGACTAAAAACCCATCTGTTTAGAATTGCCTTCGAGTAAATGCTTGATGTCATATGTATGAAATGTGTTCATGCTCTCTTGCTTTATTGTGTATCATGTGTAATGTGTGTTTCTTTTGTGTTTCTTTTAAATCACCAAATCATGTAAAGCACCTTGAATTACCCTGCTGTTGAAAGTGTGCTGTACAAATAAAATTGCCTTGCCTTGCCTTGCCTCAGGGCACTGACATCGGAGGATTTCTTCACTGGAGTGAGATTAAGCAGCTTTGACATATGAGCATTTACAATCAGATCTTTTCGTCCAAATCTGGTTTGAAGTATATCTACTGCAGCATCATAGTTATCAGTCAATGTGAGTCCTGCTACTGCCTTTGCAGCCGTTCCTGTGAGGTAAGTTTTCAGGAAGGTAAACTTCTCTCTCTTGCAAAGGGCATCATTACAGTGAATAGCTGTCTCATACTGGTTCCAAAATTCCTGCCATCAACTTACATCTCCATTGAACTTCTCAATAATTAGTTTGGGGAGTCTCATTGTCTGGTTAGTCTGCTGAGAGCCGGCAGAATGTGCAGTAACAACACTTAGACGGGACGGCTGGAGATTGTCAATACTCAGTCTCATTTTCTCTGAGCACTCGGTGAGCTCGCGTCTTCATACCTATGATGCGATCTCTGTTCTCTTCTGCAAGTTCAACCTCTGCCTCTGTGACATGTCCGGTGAGTATGCTGGCCATGCAAGAACTGTGACATTTTCAGCTTCCAAGAATTGTGTACAGATCCTTGCAACATGGGGCCGTGCATTATCTTGCTGAAACATGAGGTGATGTTCATGGATGTATGGCACAACAATGGGCCTCAGGATCTCATCACGGTATCTCTGTGTATTCAAAATGCCATCAATAAAATCCACCTGTGTTCTTCGTCCATAACAGATGCCTGCCCATACCATAACTCCACCACCACCATGGGCCACTCGATCCACAACATTGACATCAGCAAAGCGCTCACCCACACGACGCCACACACGCTGTCTGCCATCTGCCCTGAACAATGAACCGAGATTCATCCGTGAAGAGAACACCTCTCCAATGTGCCAGACGCCATCGAATGTGAGCATTTGCCCACTCAAGTCTGTTACGGCGACGAGCTGGAGTCAGGTCAAGACCCCGATGAGGATGACGAGCATGCAGTTGAGCTTCCCTGAGACGGTTTCTGACAGTTTGTGCAGAAATTGTTTGGTTATGCAAACCAATTGTTTCAGCAGCTGTCTGAGTGGCTGGTCTCAGACGATCTTGGAGGTGAACCTGCTGGATGTGGAGGTCCTGGGCTGGTGTGGTTACACGTGGTCTGCGGTTGTGAGGCCGGTTGGATGTACTGCCATATTCTCTGAAACACCTTTGGAGACGGGTTATGGTGGAGAAATGAACATTCAATGCACGAGCAACAGATCTGGTTGACATTCCTGCTGTCAGCATCCCAATTGCATGCTCCCTCAATGCTTGTGGCATCTGTGGCATTTTGCTGTGAGACAAAACTGCGCATTCCAGGGTGGCCTTTTATTGTGGGCAGTATAAGGTACACCTGTGCACCAATCATGATGTCAGATCAGCATCTTGATGTGGCACACCTGTGAGGTGGGATGGATTATCTCAGCAAAACAGAAGTGCTCACTATCACACATTTAGACTGATTTGTGAACAATGTTTGAGAGAAATGGTAATATTGTGTATCTGGAATGAATTTTAGATCTTTAAGTCCATCTCATGAAAAATGGGAGCAGAAACAAAGGTGTTGCGTTTAAATTTTTGTTGAGTGTATATCTATAGCATCTATATATTCTTTGGTTTGATTTATTTATTAACCCTTGCCATTTGATAGGCTTTACATAAATAAATTCTCAACAGGCATCGACTGTGTCACTGCAGCCATGGTCTCACAGACACGCCCCGTGGATTTGGGTATAAAACTTTCAGACATACCGCCCCCCCGTGGCGAGTTTGGAGTTGGATTGCGTTTTTCAGGTTACCATTATTATCACATTACCACTTAGTTAGCATAGCTAACATACTGTTTTGAACGTTAGCCTATGTTGCCATTACCATTCAGAGACCGGACCCTTCCTGTCTCTCTCTCCCTCAGCAGCAGCGCTGACTCAGCGCCCCGAGCCAGCGGCTTGAATTGATACGGCTCGTGGCCCCTGGGCTCCATAAAGCCTCCCTCTTCCTCCGGTGACGATGGAGGAGATCCGCTGGCTCAGGGCGCCGAGCCAGCGCCGCCCAAGGCAGAGGGAGACAGGAGGAGTCCAGTCTCTGAGTGGTGATGCTAACATAGGCTAATGATCAAAACAGATGAATATTGATCAGATCGATCAGTCGCAAAACTGCCAACGCCGCTTTGGTCACTGTCCATGTTTCAGTGTCAGATTAAGCGAGCTGTATCTGTCCTCCTGAACTCACACACCCCCATGTTCCCCCCTCCGCTCATCCTGGCACCCCCCACTTTGTAGAATTCTTCAAATGTTGTCTGGGGGTGGGGTTATGATTTTTCATGGAGTTTAGTTACACTTTAAAGAAAAGGTCCTTGCACTGACTTGTTAGCTGCTGTTCTTTGTTTCTGCTGTCATCACCATTTGATGTTTATGCAGAGGTAATGGTGGTATTCACTACTTTGGTATATGTTTTATGGTGTTCAATACAAAAATAAAATAGATATGTTGGTTTTGATAATATATTTTAAATTTTCAGCATATCTATTTATCTATGAGAGATAGATAGTGGATCTATCTATACACGCATATAGGAGCCGTATATACCACACATATATAAGGGCCGTGGGTGGGGGGGGGGTACTGAGCCTCTCTGCCCCGGGGCCTATCAGCTGGTTAAGGTGGCCCTGTCTGTGGCCCCCCATCCTGCCACCCATTGAAAAAGAATCCTGGATTCGCCCCTGTCCGCCCCTGAGCGTGAGTGACGCTGTTGTCCCTGCTGGGTAAGAAGTAGTCAGGTCAATGAGGCTCCTGTTTGGAAAGCAGAGCAGGTTGCGTAACAAGTGGAACGCACAAACGGAGACAGTAACCGCAGGATTTAAGGCGCTGACGCTACCGAGGAACTCCGAGCGCAAAAAAGCCGCAAAAATGTCCGCATGTGAGTTTGAGTCGCTGGAGAAATCCCTGGAGTCCCACCTGCCAGAGGCCGAGCTGGCTGAGGTGAAGCGCATCCTGTTCGGGAGAGAAACACAGTAGGTTCTTCATTGATCACATTTGTGACGAAGCAGAGCCATGCTTTTCGCTTGGTGCTCGTTTTCTTCTCCACTTGTTCCTGGTAAATGATTATTCTGCAGGGTGGACTTTGGCCAGAGCTGCAAAACAGCCCACAAGTATTAAAAGGTTCAAAATATAATAAATCATAAATAAGGACATACTGATTTGGACTCATTTGTTGGCACCCCTGGTAAAAACGTGTGTAACCTTTCATTGCAGTTGTAGAATTGGTTGAAATGGCATGCAATTGATCATATTTTAATTTAAAGAGATTATTTTGGGTACAAACCATTATTCCACCAATGATTTTGTTAAGACTAACATGTGGTTTTAATCAGTTGATATTTCTAACGGTTTCAGTGATGCATTTATTTTCAAGGCTTTTTAACACCTCTTCACCAGAGGCGCCAACAAATCTGTCTGCATCATTCTTATTTTTTTAAAAATAATTATATGTTAATTTAAAGTATTTAATAAAAAAGAAAAGAAAAACTATGTTTTAATAACCTTGCAGTGAGTCTTCTGTCCTGACATTTCTGTTTGCTCCATTATGTTGTCGCTCCAGCTCAGCTTTTTTTTTTCTTCTACACTCGCTATTTTTCTAAATGTCAGAATTCACTTTGGATGACTGTGTCTTTCCTTAAATCAGCCATAGATTAATCAAGAATGAGTCAAATCTTTATCGGATCCTCCCAACATTTGTTGACCTTTGTAATATGTTTGGAGATCCTGGTGCTTTTAAAGAACCTTTTTACCCCAATTGTCAACTGGACATTTTTAAAGTATTCATTATAGATCCAGTTAAACTCTTATCAGAATAGTTAAGGAGTGTTTCTGACCAATTTCAGGTTTCTTTTCTTATGTTTTTCCAGATTGTTTACTCCCTTATGGAAAAGTCACATGGGTTGAACATGTTCTTAACATGGGATCACATGTTATCCCATTTGTTGCCTAGTAAACCACATGTGTAGCACAGATGGACTTCACACGTGTTTCTACAATGTTTTACATGGGTTTCACACATTTTGTTCACATGTAGGTTTTATAGGGAACATAATGTTTCACATGTGGTTTCCATGTTATCCCATGGACTTCACAGGTGAATGTCAATGGGTTTCAGTTTTTTTTTTTTAACCATGAAAATGTTCCAAACTCACACAGGCAATGTGTGCAAAACACAGTTGGTCACATGTTCTTCACACATCTCACATGTTTTTTTTTTTTTTTTTTTTACATGGTTTCACATTTGAATTTCACATGTATAAAATATTTTTCATATGTGATCACATGTGATTTTTGCCCTTGAGTGTGGTTTTCGTTAGGGTTGGCATCAAATTGTGTCAAGATTTCTTTGATGCCTAGAGGCAAAGTATTTCTCTCTGTGATGTTTTCTTTAGAGAAATACCATTTATTTTGCCTACATTAATGTGCCAATTACGCTAAATAATTGAAACTTAAGAATCTTTCCATGCAGCATGATGCTACCACTACCGTGCTTATCTGTTGGGCTCATGCAGAATATTCTCTTTTCATAGGAGGCTGGAGCTTCCAGCCTGCGCGGTGGAAGCTGCAGCCGAGCGTGAATTTGAGCTGAAAGGATACAAGTTTGACGCTGCACAGGAGCAGCTGAGGCCGCCCAGAAGAGTCCGAGTGGGACTGGTTCAGCACCGCATTGTTCTGCCTACCGATGCCCCAATTCTGGACCAGGTCAGGGTCACATGTCAGATAACCTAGATCAGGTTTTTTTTTCAGTGTGCAAGTGTGAAATATAGTGGATTACAGGAAAAGGTCTTGCACATCAAATCCTCTTCTCCTGCTCACAGATCAGTGCCATGCACAACCGCGTTGGTGAAGTTGTGGAGGTAGCCGCCATGTGTGGTGTTAACATAATCTGCTTTCAGGAGACCTGGAGTGAGTGCACAGAAATAATATTCATGAAACATGATGGCAAACCTTATAGAGGAGGCAGGCTGAGGTCTTTGTGTTTACAGCCATGCCGTTTGCTTTCTGCACCCGTGAGAAAGAGCCATGGACGGAGTTTGCAGAGTCTGCTGAGGAAGGAAACACCACACGGTTCTGCCAAGAGGTGAGATAATAAACCATTGCTGGGGCTAAATTATTATGATGCACTACAATGCAACCCTGACTATTCTCTCATTCTGCCATTAGCTTGCCAAAAAATACAACATGGTGGTTGTCTCCCCGATTCTTGAGCGAGAGGAGCTGCACAGCACTCTGTGGAACACAGCGGTGGTGATCTCCAACTCGGGAAACGTGCTGGGAAAGAGTCGGAAGAACCACATTCCCAGGGTCGGAGACTTTAATGAGGTTAGCAGGCACACTATGAACTTGACTGCAGCTGAGGAGTACACAGCAGAACACTGCGTTTTGTTCTTCACCCTTAGTCCACATACTATATGGAGGGCGACACGGGCCACACAGTGTTCCAGACGCAGTTTGGAAAGCTTGCTGTGAATATCTGCTACGGGCGTCACCATCCCCTCAACTGGTTCATGTACAGCATGAACGGAGCAGAGATCATCTTCAACCCCTCGGCCACAGTTGGTGCTCTCAGGTAGGAAACAGAGTGAAAACTTAAAGCCAGAGCCTGGTGTCCTTTCTCAGGATTAAATTAAAGTTATAAATACATATTTGACTACAGGTTTCTGCTTCTCTAAGCGTTATTCTTTCAAGCATCTTTTTTAGCCTTCCCACAGATTTTGTTGATTATGATGATGATGAACTGTGCACTGAACTGAATCAGTCACTTGAAACAATGTCAAGCTGAATGTAAACATCACTGATACTAAAGAGTACAGCAGGAAAACTAGGTTGTCGAAATATCAAAACAACTCCAAAGTGATTTTAAGCATGTTTAATTCTCAAATATGGGCGAAGTATTATTCAAACATTTCTAAATATTAACATTGACTGTTTTCAGTGGCTATATTGTTTTCTACTCTGGCTATGTCTGCTTGTACCATTTTATTTATATATATATATATATATAAATAAAAAAATTCTCAGTCAGTTCTATACTTTACATTTTTTAAGTTATAGAAGATAAAAAATCAAGTTAATTTCAGCAATTGAAAGGAAGGAATTCAGGAAAAAAAGGTTATTTCTTTATTGCTGATCAAAGTAAAAAAAAACGTCCTATGCACATTTGTATTTATTGTTCTTGATTAAAGTGTACCAAATACGCACCGAACCGTGTTTTTGTGTGCCGTTGCACCCCTAGAGGACGGCTTTGGGTGCATTGAGTATGGTGTCAGTGTCCAAGTGTAAGATGATGCTCAGATGCTGTCATGGGATTTATTTTTATTGATTTAGTTACCTGTAATCTGTGCCTAGCTAAAGTTAAAAATGTCAAAATTGCAAACTGTTAAAATGAAAGATGGCTTTCAGACTTTTCCATCACCATTTTGAAAAAAAACGATTGAAGACCAGAAATATTCTTGAATTGTTTGTCGTGGGCTGCTCCATTCCTTAAATATTTTAAGAAACTGCGATGCACTCTGTGTTCTAACATCTTTCTTTCAGAAACAACTTCTTCAGCATTTTAAACTGCAGCAGCTCAGAGTGGGACAAAAAAGTGTTTGGCAGCCACCAATTGTGCAAGTTGTCCCACTTTAAAAGTCTAAGTTATTTTCCCCTTAATTTATAGAAATCTTTAAAATACCCATAACTTCCTTAAGTTACCGTTTGAAATTTGAGGCTGTCCCTTATGGTTCTCGCTGATTGAAATGTTATGTGTACATGATGAACCTTTATTTTCTCTCCCCAGTGAGCCCATGTGGCCGATTGAGGCCAGGAACGCAGCAATAGCTAATCACTGTTTTACGTGTGCGATCAACCGTGTTGGGACCGTGAGTTCACCGCCATCCTTCTAAAACATGAGCTGATGTTGATTCCTCATAACACATTTAATCATGTTGTAAAATGTGTTTCCAATAGGAACACTTCCAAAGCGAATTCACATCTGGGGATGGAAAGAAAGGTAATTGAGTAAATACTAAATAGAGTTGTTGTTTTTTCACATTCAGAATCTTCATGTTTTCATGATATATTGTGACACAGCAGAGTGAAGTAGATATAATAATATGTACTTTTAAGGATAACTTGAATGTTTTTATCGTAATCTTGTAACAGGAAGCTGGTACTTATTTTATTTATTCCCTTGAACGTTTTTTCACATTTTGTTTTATTACAACCACAAACTTCAATCCATTTTATTAGAAATGTATGTGATAAACCAATTCAAAGTAGCTCGTAATTGGGTTTAAACAAAAATACATGGGTAAATGGGTTTCTTTTTTCTTCTTTACAAATATGAAAAAATGTGGGATACATGTGTAACTAAGCCAGAGTTAATACTTTGTAGAACTACTTTTTGCTGGAATTACAGCTGAAAGTCGTTTGGGATCTACCAACAAATTTATAAATTAGACATTCAGGGATTATTTTATTTATTTTTTGCTTTCTACCTGCCATTCCTCAAGGATCAATTTTTGGAGTACATGACTAAAAGTCCTCTCTTCTGATGGCATTTGATCGCAGTAGATTTTCTTTTTTAGGGTATCAGAATAAATGGGACTGAATACAAATACACACATGCTCTTCAACATTTTAGTTGAAACCACATATTCTTTTCCTTTTGTTTCATAATTTTGAAGTTTGTGTTGGTAAATTAAAAAAAGAACAACCATGTGCTTTTTTCCAGCTCACCATGACTTTGGTCACTTCTATGGATCCAGCTATTTGGCTGGTCCTGATGGCAGTCGCACCCCAGGGCTGTCCAGGACCCGTGACGGACTGCTGGTGGTGGAGCTGGATCTAAATCTCAACAGACAAGTCAGCGACAAATGGAGTTTTAAGGTAAAGATTCAGTCTTCTCCTATCACATGTTTTAAAGTTATGAAGTGTTTATCATTTTCATTTAACTTTGAAAACTTGATATTTGCTAGACTTCAGGCAACATCAATTCTGTGCCTTTTTCTTGACTTTGATTTTAAAATGAAATGCTAAATTAAGTGTCGTCTGAATCGAGGGCTTTAGACCACTGAGCAACAGTCCAGTCCCTTTTCTCCTTTGCCCAGTTTCTGAGTTCTAATCCCATGTTCTGGATGAATGTATGTAGATTCACAGTCATCTAAGACATGACAACCCCAAGAGCTTAAATAAAAGGAACCTTTTCCTGTTTCTTGGATATGTTTCACATCTCGTTGAAATTTTTCCTTAGTTCTGGTTACGGATCCAGAAAGAAAAGAAGTCCAGCTACTTTCTATGATGGGACTTATGGCTGTCATTTCTCAACTTTCCATGTATATGCTTGGTTACCGCTCTCAGTGAAGAGCAGTCTTTTTTAGCAGTGATATTCTTCTTGTGGAAGTTGTCAGCGACTGTCAATATTCTCCAACATAATTGTGTACTTCATAACATGGCTATAACATTTGATTAATCCAAATCTTTTTGTGATATTTACATTTCCATTAGTTGCAAGTCATAATCGTCAAAATGAACAGTATGGGCAGCATGTGAGGCTTCAACTGAGCTATCTGGGGTTCAATTCCTGATCTCAGAACATTGGCTGCCGTTTTCAAGTATCGTATTCGAAAAGAGATCATTTGTGCTGCAAATCACTGTATTACTTTGTAATAAATCTAAATGTTTTTCCAAGCATAGTTATTAAAATAAACATTTCGGTATTTTAAGACCCCTCTGAACCTTTTTTAATAAGATGACCATAAATGCATTCTGATCAACAGTAATTTATTCTGTTACTGTACCTTATGTTGCAGATGACTGGAAGGTATGCAGATTATGCAGAAGAACTTGAAAAGGCTGTAAGACGGGACTTCAAACCCAAAATAATAAAGGAGTAGAACACATTTCAGGCAAAGAGCACCCTTTGTACAGTTGAAACCAGATATATACATACACTTCAGAAAAAAAAAGTTTCTATAAACTTGACCCGGTTCCACCAGTTCTGTCAAGAGGAGTGGGCCAAGATTCCAGCAAACTATTGTAGAAAGCTTGTGGAAGGAAACCTGAAACGTTTGAACCAAGTGAAACAGTTTCAGGGCAATTCTACCAAATACTAAAGGAAATGTATGTATACTTCTGCCTTTGTTTAAAGAAATAAAAATGGATATGAATTATTTCTTCTGGTATTTAACAAATGTAATTTGATTTAAAACAAAAGTTGACTGATTTGATCTTTGACAGTAAAGTGTTTTTCTGAAGTTTATGTAAAAAAAACAAAAACACTTAACTGTTATCTAGTAAAAATCTGCTTGTAGACTGAATGTAGGCCCCTCTAATAACCCTGGTATCTTAATGTCACATTATATGCAAATGTAATGTAAACTTGTACCAAATAAATTAAAGTGTCCATTTAAGTTGTTAAACTCAAGAAATAAGTCAAATCTTTTCCTAATTTCTCTTTTGTTTGGCAAAAACCATTAAAAAAATATTTTTTTATTGACTGAAGAGAGGACAGAACTAAGGATGCAGCATGTGTTCAAATCTTTTAATTACAGCTCATAATGCAATTCTGTTTTAAAAAAAATAATAAAGATTTAAAATGTGCCGCTTGTTTTCACCAGAGAGCACAACCAGACGGCGGGGAAATTTCGTAGCACTAGAAAAAGATTTCTTTTAAATAAACACAATCCAGTCTGGTATGAAAAATTTAGTGCAAGGACATATATACATTACCACAGCTTTAAAATAAAAATAAAACTGAGAGGCAATGAGCAAAATCCCCTAGAGTTAGTAGGATCCATCCGACTGACAGCGCATCCACCTGTTCTGCAGGCGTGACTCGTGTCGTTTCTCCGGTAAGGTTGGAGAAACCGACGAGCTTTTTGTCACTTGGTGTCTGTGTTCACACGGAGCCAGCATTGATCCAGCACTGGTACGCTTCCCAGCGTCGATTACCTGAGACGATCACAGCACCGCTGCTCCCGGTTTTCCCTGTTAGACTCTTCTGAATGACAAATGGAGTTAGGATCTTCCTAAAAGGCAGGTAGAGGCGAGGCTGGGTGGGTAAAGATGAGCAGCTTCACATCAACAATGACCACAACAAAAAGAGCAAACGCATAATACTGTAAGTCGTCAAGATAAGCCCTGAATGATGCGCCCGTCAGTCCCTGGTAATTCACATTCGAGGCCACATTTCCCAAAATTCATCCAAAGTCCGAACTCAAGAGTTTACCGGCTCAATTGATCCATTGAGGGAACACCGGCAGACATTAAAACTAAGTAAGACACTCAAATTCATAGGAACTGTCTGCTCGTTTTATACGGTGGAGTAGAAAAATAATCCAGTTTCAGATTAGGAGTTTTGAGCAGTTTTGGCTTGCGTGTGCACTGAACATATACATCCATCAGTGGGTGAACTGTTGAGCTGTGGGGATGAAAAAGAAAAAGCCTGTTGAAACTCTTGACAGCAGACGGGATGTGGCGCCACTAGAGCTAGGAGCTGCTGCAGTCCGACTGCATGATGAGAAAATCCAAGATCATCACTGTTGTCAATCAGCTCTCTTTGAGGACAAAGAGGATGTCCTCATCTGTCCCATAGCTCCGCCTGGCCTCTTCAAAATTACCCACGCTGGTGCAGCACACCCCTGGATAACACACACACACACACACACACACGTAAGTGTTACTAGAAGTTACCGTTTGTTTGAAAACCTGCATCATTTGACAATGTTAAGGTTAATAAAGATTTTTTTTTATTTTGATGGCAAAGATATGGTAGAATCAAGTCATTAGAACCAGGCTCTTTTAGAACATTACATTTATTGAATTTGACACCATTTTTATCTCGTGCAATTATGTATATGATTTTTTTTTTTTTTTTTACACTTTCAACTTTGCTACACAGGTGTCTCTTAATTAGCTTTGCTAACCAGCTGGCTGTTTGTCACATGACCAGAGGAGCGTAATTTGATTGGGTAAAAACTGCTCGATCTGGTGTTGATTGCTTTGGCTTAGGTCACTACAAGGTCACCACATTTAAAGGAGGATTTCGGCAGGTGAAAGTTTTGCCGCTGAATTTAAAGTTTAAAAAAAGCATAACTCCTTAGGATAAACGTAGTGATATAAATCCAGTGGTATAAATTCAATGTCTTTAAAAAAAAGCCTGAATCTAATGAGACAATATTTTCTTCCATACACAGACGCTTAAAACATATTTAAAAAAAAAACCTGAAAAATATTTACTACACCTCTAAAATGTCTGTTATATAGCAAGTTAAACCGAACTCCCATGATACTAGTCGCCCATTGAGGCTTCTCCTGTTTTCCACCTTTTACAGATTTGCTGGTTTTTGAACAGTATTTATTTAATTTAATTCAATTCAATTCAGTTTATTTATATAGCGCCGATTCACAACAGATGTCATCTCAAGGCACTTAACAACAAGTCATTTCAATAAATGTATACAAACATTCTAATCAGTTAAAAAGTTTCCTATTTAAGGAATCCCAGCAGATTGCGTCAGTCATTGGCGTGAGGTTGGGCCCCTTTCCAACCACAGCAATCCTTCAGCAATCCCTCATACTGAGCAAGCATGTAGCGACGGTGGAGAGGAAAAACTCCCCTTTAACAGGAAGAAACCTCCAACAGAACCAGGCTCAGTAGGAGCGGCCATCTGCCACGACCGTCTGGGGGTTTGAGAAGACAGAGCAGAGACATAGAAGGAACAGAAGATCTGATATAAGAGAACTTTCTATGTTACAGAAAGTACAAATTTATATTCTCCTTTAACGATAAACTGTGTTTTGCTGTCATGAGATAAAAAATGGAACAAAATATAGATAGCAAATTATAATTTTGGGGTATTGCATTTACAAACCAATTTTTCAGTCTATTAAAAATACTCAGAAATATGAAAGGACTGTCAGGTCCCAACATGCATGTGAATGTAGTATAGTCACCTTGGATCCAACATCATCATCATGATCCTCTCTTTTTCTTGTTAATGTCTGGCAACACTTTGTTTCATTTAATCGTTTAAATGTTAATATTTGCATATTACAGATGATCATGCTACCTCACTAGTGTCTCTGATTAACCAAGGGCAAAGCTAAACCCAGCTTTATAAAGCTGGTTAAGGAAGAATGTCGAATAATCATCCTTTGAGTCGTCTTTATGGCAGTTATCTAAGAGGATGGTCCTTAATTGCATGACTCGTCATTTTCAGCCTCACAAGAAACTAGGGCTGGGCGATATGGCCTCAAATCTATATTGCGATATAATCTAAAGCGTGTGCAATAACGATATCTATTGCGATATATTCTTTACTTTATGTCAAAATGACTGTTTATGAACATTCTCATCCTCCAGATACATTGCAGCAGAACAACTTCAAAAAAGCGTAGAACTAGGGCTGGGCGATATGGCCTGAAAATAAAATCGATTTTTTTTCCTTTCTCCCTTTACTTTCTTTAACAGAAGTAACAAATGATAATCTAATTTTTAAACTCTTATTTTAATCTCATTTGGGAGTCTACCTCAATTCAAAGTTGTGTGAAAAATCTCGATTTTCCCAAAAATAAATCTTCTTAAATGGCAAATTCGAATTAATCGATAAAATCGATTTATCGCCCAGCCCTACTTAGAATGCCATTTAAAGATAATTCATTGTGCAAAATGCATTTAAAAAAAATTCTAATCTTTTTCCCAAAAAAATGCACCACACAAATCCTCGTAACATAAATATAGAAGAAGATATTTGAAATAAATTAAAAGCTAAATGTTATGAAAACAAAGTTCAAAATTGTCTGTTTTCCTGGTTATTTGTTGTTTATAAATGTATTAATTGCAAAAAAAATAAACCTGCACATATATGAATTAAAAATGCTTCCATTTCAACAGGTTTCTTTTCCGTCGGAAAACAGTAAACTGCGGGAGGCCGCTATAGTCAAAATCTCTACCTTTGGCTAAATTTAAATCATTTCTACTTTATACCTTTTATATTGCCCGATACCACAAGAAACCGTGTCCATACAAAGTAAAAAATAATTGCAAGCTGGACTTAAGGTTCTTTCTCTGTTCTATCATCTGAGGAAGAGGCAGGCATGGTTCTCTGCAAAAGGCTCCAGGTTATTAGACAGTAACTGGAAAAGAAACCGAAATACTTGTAGCTGAGAAAGTTAAACTAAGGTGAAACCATGATTGCCGTCTATCCAATGCAACATCAATGTCAGGAGCTGTCAGTGTAAGATATTTACTTTTAGGAACTCAGATGATTTTCTTTCAAAAACTAGAACAGAGAATATAAGTTATACATTCCAATGTCCCCCCCCCCGAAGTTATTGGCTTTTTTCAGACTTCTAAACACGTGGATTCACCAAACCCCATACTTTTTCATATGTTCAAGACTGTGTAAAGATACATATTTTAGGATACATTTTTTGTGCACAGTTCATGTTTCTCATTTTTCTTTAAGTCTACATTGTTATGCCTCAAGACGTAGGCCTTCATAACATGCGGAGAACATAAAAGAAAGAAAAAGAGAAAATGGTTTTCTTATTGGAAATTATAAAAAAGAAAGATGTAAAACACTGCTTTCGGCAGGAGGCATGTGAGTATCTTTGTGTGAGATCTGTGAATGTTAACACTAAGTCTGGTTCACTAGGGCACTAGTTCATGCCAGACATTATGAGGAGGTTCACGGTTGAAAGAAAATTGAAAGTTTTTGAACACTGCTTTTAGCCTTACAGCATAATAAAGATTGAGAAGTCAGACTACAGAAAAGGGCTGGGTAATATAGAAAAAAATATATATTTAAAACAAAATCACTGTTCTTGTCAATGTCTAAACATTCCCGGGTACTATTCGAAGATATCAGAAGATTATTTTGGATTTAACATGTATTTTCAAAAGATGAACATGTCATCAGACATACAACGGTTTCGGAAAAATTTGGTTATGGCTGGGGGAAATGGATAAAAAATAAAATCTTTGATTTTTTTGTTCATGGTAAATTCAATTTTTGATATTTTTTTTTCTACCTTTCTATTCTTAAAAAGAAATTACAAATGACAGACAATACTTTTTTTTTTTCAATCATCCCTTGTCAGAGTTGACCTGAATTCAAAGTCCAAATAAATACATGCTGTAAAACGTACTCGTAAAACAAGATGGAAGGCCCCGACGCTGCTGCAGAGGCACAGAGACATAGACAGCGAGAAAGACGGGAGAGCAATAGAGACACGGGCTCCTTTGCCTTATGCCCGGTTCCCACTGTGCGTTTTTTGGCCACCTAAAAGGGACTGCTTCATGCCACACTGCGAGCTCCACCGAGCTCTAGAGGTGTGTGACACTGAACGGCCCAAGATTTCAGTGGGTCAGACTGCATGACGTCTCGCTCCAGCAGGACGCACCAACAGCCAAGCATAGACTGTCACAAGCAGACCAGCATTGGATAAAATGTCGGGGAGCGCGGCCCACCGCACAGACACAGGGCTGCGAATCACACGCATGCTCGCCGTGATCTTTCTTCACCAGAGGAAAGAGAAGAAAGGGAGGGAGGCTCTGTGGAGGAGGGATGGGTACAGACTCCACTTCTTTTATGCTCCACAGGCAGGGCAGGGATGACGCCAGCCATACTGGCTGAGCCAGTAGCAATGCCCGATTCAAATTCAAGATTTAAACTGAAGAGGTCGCTACACTGATGGTCTTTGGTAGAAAATCTACATTTTTACTAAAATGTACTAAAATAATGACCAGACTGGTAGAAAGCACTATTAGACACTCATTTATACAGTTTATCAGCAAAAAAAATTGCTTTGGGAGTGAGTTGCTCTTTAAACAATGGAAACCCAAGAGATGCATTGGTGAATTATTTTACGATATTCTCAAATATAACAAATATTCAATCTTCATAAATAGAAAAAAATACATCAAAATGATCAATATATTGCCCAGCCCTACTACAGAAGTTAAACTGTTTGCATCCTAAAATAAATAAATAAATAAAACTTCACCTTCAATGCAGCTCTAGTACTGTACTTTTTGTTATTGTAGCTTCAGTTTCACAAAAGGAGTCACAAGTCATATCAGCGCTTGGTGAAAACTAAGTGGTCATAGAAATGTGAAACTGCCGTCAGCTGTCAACACATGTTATCGGACAAACAGAATTACTCACGGTCATTATACGCGGGGTTGTTGTAGAAGATGCAGCCAGAGGTCCTGTTGAAGCCACACACAACCACAAAGTGACCTTGGTACTCCGGCCTCCTGCAGAAACACTTCTGTCCCACAGGCAGGAAGCAGCAGTATTTGACAGGCGAAGAGCACGACTCGCACATCAGGACAACGGCGTTGACCAGCACTATGGCCACGTGACCCTGCTCCAGATGAGACTGGATTTCCTGAACCGTCACCGAACTATGAAAAGAAAAGCACAGAGCTTGATTTATTGAGCGCAGCGTAAAAGCTAGCACGGAAGGTGGCCGATCACCAAAGCAAGTCTTTTAGTGTGCTTAAAGTTGCGCACATGTTTCCGTCACGTTTAAAAAAATAAATCAATTCCAAAGTTTGCGTAGAAAGTGACTTTTCAGACCCCGTTTTGTGCATTAGCAAGCCTTATAAATGAGACACCTGATCTTTTCCAGAAAAAGGTGAAAGGAAACTGTAGGTTTCATGACAGCAGGTTGGCTGTTCACTCAGGGGGCCAGAACAGAGACAGACATCAGCACGTTACAGGAAACGAAACTTATTAGAAGTGTTCTTTTTAAAAAATCCTTTTGAAGAATCTAATCAAGGAAACATGCTGGATTCAGACATTTCTCACTTCGAAATATCAATCGTCTTAAGTGACCTAGTTGCTCATCTAAGATGCTAAAAGACAGATTAATAATATCAGGTCAGTAATTTTAGACTTTGTTTTGGAATATTAATGAATGAAATCATGTTAACCAGCAGAGCTGTGCAACACCGACTGCTTTTTATGATGACGACGACACAAATAATGATGAATCAGGACAGACATGGTTATTTAGGCACCTGTACAACTATAGACTGATTCAGCAATTTAACACATTAAATTATTTTATTTCCTTTTCACAGCCATTTAAAAAACAATCTTTTAAAGGTCTGTTACTGTAGCACACCTCTACATTTTGAGGCATGCTATATTTATATATAAAAACAGAAAATACGTGTTCGAATTTCTTGTGTTTTTTTTTATTTTACTTTTACACCTCCCTGCTCTTAAAGTTCCAAAGAGAGAACAAGCTTAAATCTGTATCGGTGGGCCACCCCCATCACAAAACGAATGATCAGTGCATGTCTAACTGGAACAACAAACATTAAACTTAAAACTCACCATTTCTTCACCACCACACCTTTGCTTTCAGCCTTGAGGAAGAGTCTGTTCACTCGATCTTCCTCTGTATCGAAATGCTTCTTATAGAAAGACTGTGAATCAAACCACAGGATATTTATTCACTCCGGTACAGATTGGAAAGAATTTTGAGTCTGGAGACTGTTAGCTCAGATTCTAAAGCACACCTGATTTTTAAAGCCTTTATCTACACCAAGAGTCTGTGTGCAAAAGCAATGTTTGAGCCCTAGGTGACACATGAGGTAGGCCAGGTCAATGGTCCACACGCTCTCCGTCAGCTGCAGCTCCCAGCATGCTCTCTGAAACTCCTCATCGCTCACTGGGTGCAGATACCTGTCACACAACAATTCATTGATGATTACTGGCTTTGTTAGTACTGGCAACACTGAGGCGGTTTCGGCTTCCCTGGCAAACATCTTTGCAGTGGGACAGCTTCGATCTTTTATGTGTCGACTGTCACTTTAACTCGCACTTACTTCAGAACCATCCTGGAGCAGGCTAAGCCACAGTCCCAGTGGTACAGCTGCCGAATGACGGGTACATTCAGCAGGATGGCATCCTCTGAGAAAAGCAATCGTGTTGGTTTCACTTCGAAAAAGCTCCAAAACACCATAAGAACTGAGGGTGAATATTAAAGAACTAGAGCTCGGTTCATATAAAAGAGTGTCGCCATCAGGGGTAATTGTCTTACCTGTCATCCTGCTGGGTTCTGTCGTTGTTGGGAGGCCAGCTAAGTCGGGACGTGGTGGGGAGCCTTGTTTCCTGCTCTAAACGGGGTGGGGTTAGCTTTCCTCATCGATGCTAACAAGTTACAAGAACTGAGCTGCTCAGCTGTTAGCTTAGATCCCACTTTAACACCGCTGACATGCTAGCTGCTTACAAATCGAAGACAGCCACTACACGAAACACACAATCATCAACTACAGAGGCAAAACGGCGAGAGAGACAGACCTTACTTCTACCTCTTTCTTCTGCCCCCCCTTCCCAGCTGTTTGTTAGCTTACTCTGAAGCGTCTTGTGTTGTCTGTTAGTAGTATGCTGCCCCCTTGCGGTGCGGAGGAGTCTCCCCATAAAGTAGTCAAACTTTAACTTCAACCGGAGGTAGGTATAATACTCAAAAACTGTACTCAAGTAGGAGTAGAACTACCTCAACATATTTTTACTCAAGTAAGTAAAAAATAACTGTCTATGAATTTACTAAAGAGTGAAAAGAGATATTTTGGCAGGGTTCATTTGTCTGTTAGTAAGCCACATAACTAAAAAGGTTATTGACTGATTTGGATGAAATTTTTAGTAAATGTCCACAGTGGGACTAGGAACAAGTGATTCGATTCAAATTCAAATTCAAATTCAAAATTACTTTATTAATCCCAAAGGGAAATTAAATGTTGTTGTAACTCATTATGCAAGTTCCTTCATAGATTTGTTGTGGATGCTGATGGCTGTGGGTAGGGATGATCTCCTGTAGCGCTCTGCAGATCTGAAGAAGCCTCTGACTGAAGACGCTCTGTAGTTGGATGACAGTCTGATGTAGAGGATGATCTGGATCTATGGCGTCTTCTTTTCAACTCATCAGGGTTTTGTGGCTGTAGTTGAGGTATTATTTGAGCTTTTGTGATGTTAATCAGCTGCTGCCAGATGTGAACCACCTTGTTGCCATGGTTATGCATCATAACAAATGTCCATAAATAAAAAGTATCAGCGAAAATCCTTCCAGCTGCACAGCATTCAAAACCAGAGAGAACAGTTGTCCACAAAAATTGAATTGATTCCTATTCTCAAGATTTAGGGTGGGGTTACAGTTTACCAGGGGAAACAGTATTAACACTTTCAGACCTAAGTCTTAAAATTCCTGTCTGTACTTTCCCCTCCTGTTTTAGCTGTAAAAAGGGCTAACAATGTTAAACGTCCAAATCGATTTTTAGTCATTTGAGACTAAAATAAAAAATACAATACACATACAAATAACATAAGTACAAAATAAATCATTTTGAGCAGAAGAAACACCTTTCCCCAAAAATATTTTCTTTAATTAAAACCTTATGAAAACTAATACTTACAGTAGGTGATATGGGTATAGTAGGCATTTACAGTATATTTAGTGATGTGATGAAAAAAACGATTCTCTGATTCTGAATAAATTCTTATAAAAATGACTAAAAATCGATTTGGACGTTTAACATTGTTAGCCCTTTTTACAGCTAAAACAGGAGGGGACAGTACAGACAGGAATTTTAAGACTTAGGTCTGAAAGTGTTAATACTGTTTCCCCTGGTAAACTGTAACCCCACCCTAAATCTTGAGAATAGGAATCAATTCAATTCTTGAAATTTGAATTGATACCCAGCTCTAAGTATATGTATATATTAGAACAGGGTAAGGTACTTCCAGTGGCAATGTATGGTGTTTGCTGTGTATTCACATGACCTCCCAAAAACCATAGAACAACAACGATTGTGTAGAAATAAGAAGTTTAACTTTTTTGCAAACTTGTGTCTGGGTTTGGTGTAGTTTTGGTTAAGATCTGTTTGTTCTTCATTTGGTGAAGTTACTCACAGTGGGCAGAGCTACCAGAAATTTTACTCAAGTAAGAGTAGTAATGCTTTATAATAATCTTACTCTAGTAAAAGTATGTTGTAGTAGAACAACACCACAAAGTACATTTTCTTCAAAAAGTTACTCAAATAAATGATGCTGCTATTACCCACCTCTGGCAACAAGTAAATAAGGGTGAAATTCACAGAGCAGTGGAATCTCCTCTATGTTTTGTAATTGTTTTGCTCCGACTGCTTGCTTTATTTCTGCACTGCAATGTTAAAGCACATTGCCCTACATACATGCAGATGCAAACACGGCAATCAAATCGAGCAGACTGGAGCAACTTGTATCTGTTTTAGTGAAAGGTTCTCTTGTCAGTGACACACCCAGCTTGAGAACTCCTGATCCCGACCAGAGGAGGCCGTTCTTTAAAACATTAAAAACACATGCCACTGGAGAAATTACATCGGAACGATGTTACAAAAATCTCCCATGCATGCATTGGTAGAATATGCATACACAATGCAGAAAGAGTCCAGACTGGGATTTCATCCTTGGACATTCTTGCTGAAAACAAAAGGTTTTCAAAAGGTATATATACATATATATATATATATATATATATATATATATATATATATATATATATATATATATATATATATATGTATGTGTGTGTGTGTGTGTGTGTGTGTACATGTATAGCTATACTTGCGAGGACCAACCTTTGACAGCCCACCACCCTTGTGTGGACATCTGTAGTTGTGAGGACATTTTGCTTGGTCCCCACAATGTTTAACTAGCTATTAAACTCTACTAGTTAGGTTTAGAGGTATGGTGTGAATTAGGTTTAGGTTAAGGTTAGGGTTAGGTATGTATCACTAATGGTTAGGTTTAGGGAAAGTGTCTGGGTTAGTCATAGTAAAATCAATGGAAGTCAATACAATGTCAACACAAGGATAGTAAGACATGCGTGTGTGTGTGGGTGTATGTATGTATGTGTGTGTGTGTGTGTGTGTGTGTGTGTGTGTTTGGGTGGGTGTGTGTATGTGTGTTATAACAAGCATTCAGTTTTTCCAAAGTTGAAAATGAAAAACGGGGGCAAACTGTTAAAGTTAAATTTTTTCCACTAACTTAACCTCAAAATCCAACATGTGTGCCCCAAGTTTAAAATGAAGTGATAACTTCACTAAGGAACTATTTATTTGCAAATTTGTTAATTTGTATATCAATTCAGTCTTCTGAAATTTCCATGACTATGTAACTGTTGTGAAACTGAATATACTGCTTTTGAACATATGAAATATTAAGGAATAAACTATTATAGGCTTGTACTACCAACCATAGAGAAAACTGGTCACTAATTTCCAGGGGTTTTCCCCTGATTTTCCAACTTGCTACTGAAACACGTTTACATTAGGTGAAATGTAATTCCCAGATTCAAGTTCTGATTGCAAAGGAAAACATATTGCAGAATAAATGGCCGACTTTAAACTTTAGGTTTAATTGGGCATTCACAAAATAATCTGTACTGCAGTTCTCTTTAGAGTAGTTTTTCTTTTTTTGATTGAAGCAAACATCATTGTGCTTAAGCTACTCCTTTTGAGTACTTACTCTTCATCTTTTGGCTGTGTGTTCACATTAGTTCTACCTCATAGTTCAGTTTACAATGGTAAGTTTGCTTCACATTTGTGCAATTTACTGTCAACATTTCTTCAGAGTACCTCTAAAGGCAGCCCGAATACCACCTGTGGTATATGTACCAGAGTTATGAAGAGAACATTACTCAAACAGCAGTGTTCCTTTTACAGACAAAAACAGATTTATTTAAGGATTTCAACTATCCATCTGTGAGATTTTTAGAACAAGACTGGAACTATGTGTGGAAAATGGAATATTCTCATGTTGACTCCAATCTTCTACTGGGTTCCATATGCTGTAGTCATTGATGCCTGGATTCAGAAAAATAAATAAATAGATTAGATGTTAAAAATTATATATATATACATTTTATATATGTATATATACATTTAGTGGTTACATGGATATTAAAAATAATCTGCAGAAATCCGATGAAACTTTTCAAGTTTTAGAAATTAATTATTTTTTACTATGACTGAAAAAATATGAACAAAGGTAAATATAATTGGATGACATTTCTGTAATAAAAGCTGATTCTGTAGTCATTATAGACAGGGACACATCCTTTCCAATTAACCTAACAGAAATTTTTTTTTTTAATGTGAACTTTAATTTTCCTTAACGGATAAAAAATCAATCTTTTTCTTCTATCTCACTCCCCAGAGTTATAAAGTAAACACTTCAAATGAAATGTTGGACTGATCCAAAATCAGTTTAAGATTATGCTACTCCAACAAAAGTTATTTTAAGGCTTTTCACACATCTTCAGTGAGAACAACTTTGTCCATATCTGTATGTCCTTAATTAAATGGTTTATGAGCAATGTTTTCATACTCCGTCTAACTGTAGTAGTCACAAGTCTTTGTCTATGCTTTTTTTTGCTTAGAAGCTGAAAAGTTTGGGAAGCACATCTTAAAGTATAAAGTATGAGTAGAGGTCACTTACTGATTCGGTTTCAGGTTCCTCCACCAGATACGTTACTTTCTGTCTGCTGTAAAGGTCTCTTTTCTTCATGCAGGTCAACATGAACCAGTCTGCAACCATGGGAACCTAAAGGGGAATATATAATATTCTGCTACCCGTCTTTTAACTGGTACAAACAGAAATGAGAACATCTGACCTATCCTGCCCTCGCTTCATTAGCTTGTACAGCAAAGGAATAACTTTAAAATCCTTATGTTGTCTTACAAATGCCTGAATGGTCTTGCCTCTCCGTGCCGTTCTGAGTTACTCCAGCCTTATCTTCCTTTGCAGGCCCTTAGATCAGCCGACCAGCTGCTTTTAGTTGTCCCAAAAATTAGGCGGAAAATTAGAGGAGATTGAGCTTTTTCCACTGTGGCTCCAAAACCTTGGAATCCGTTGCCTTTTAATGTCAGACAAGCTTTTTCGCTTTCTGTTTTCAAGTCAACTTTAATAAAATATCCTTTTTTAGTTGGATTGATTACTGCAACAGCGTCCTCACAGGTCCGCCTAAAAAGTCAATCAGACAGCTGCAGCTGATCCAGAATGCTACTGCTCGTGTTCCTCACTAGAACCAAGAAAGTAGAGCACATCACCCCAGTTCTACAGTCCTTACACTGGCTCCCTGTAGCTCAGAGAATAGACTTCAAAATACTTTTACTAGTTTATAAATCATTAAAGGGCTTAGCACCAAAATATGTTGAAGACCTGTTGTCACGGTACCAACCACCAAGACCACTCAGGTCCTCCAACTCTAGCCTACTAAACATCCCTAGACTCAGAACTAAACATGGAGAAGCAGCCTTCAGTTTCTATGCACCCCTTATCTGGAACAGACTTCCTGACGAGTGTAGAGCTGCTGAAACTCTGAACTGCTTTAAATCGAGACTAAAAACCCATCTGTTTAGAATTACCTTCGAGTAAATGATTGTCAAATGTGTTCCTGCTGTCTTGTTTTATTGATGTTTCTCTTGCATTATTGTGTATCATGTGTGTTTCATGCTAATTTGCCACTTTTAATTTCCAGAGTTATATTCTATGTTTTTTGTTGTTGTTGTTGTTTCATGTATCCAGGGGCACATTGACATGTCATGGGAGAACCTAAAACCCTCGATTTGTAAAACAACTATCTACTGACCACAGTTGCCCCTAACACCAAACAGCCTAATAATAAGCAAAACACCAAAATATAGCCAAGACTTTGTGGAATCTAACGGATTTCATGTGTCTTCAAAAGCGATGGAGCTAGATCCAGAAGAAAAGCAGCAATACCGAAAATATGATCTTCATGAATACCTACTCAACTCTTTTTTTACAGCACTTTGGGCAAACTCTTTGTTTTTAAATGCGCTTTATTTATAAATTGGAACAACATACAGTATATTTTACTCACCAAACTCAGAAAGGACAAAGCTGCACCCAGGTTCACTATGGTTGGTACAATTCCAAATTTTCCTGCCTGCAAGAAACAAATCCATCAAAGTCTGAGAAAAGTGAACACAAACAATGTTATTCAAGAGTCCAAATGTCAAAATCTATTGAGGCCTTACAGTTCCAAATACAATGACGTCAAAACGGATCCCATACGCTTTGATTAATGTTCTTGTCTCCTCTCCCTCTGGTGTCTTGTAGTACTTTGCAAACCTAAAGAAAATGTTTTTTTTAGTTTGTTTACCCAGTTTTTATAATTTACAGAAAAAAGGGTGTTTTTTGAAACCTGATTCACCTGAAGTTGTACCCCGGGGCCACATTATTAACTGTGTTTTTGTTGTCCAGCCTGCGGAAGATGTATTTGGGATGACATTTCCCTGCCCACCAGTCCAGGTCACAGCTCCAGTCAATAAGAATACCAAGGATGCCCCCCTTTAAAACATGCAAAGCAACAAGCCACAAACTACTTTTACCAGTTTTAAGTATTGTGCCTCGGAAAGGTATTCATACTCTTTGAACTGGTTAATATTTTTTGTCACATTAAAACAAATAAACCTTTATGTATTTTATTTGCATTTTGTGTGACAGCCTAAGCAAAGTTGCACATCATTGTAAAGGAAAAGGAAAATGATAGATGTTTTTTTTTTTAAACCAATAAAACCTCAAAAGCATCATGTGCATTTGTATTGTGTCCCTCTGAATATTTTTAGAACCAACACCAAGTAATGCATAGTTATGAAATGAAAGGAAAATAATATATGATTTTCAAACATTTTAAATTTTTCAATCTTACGTTGTAATCTGTCCTTAACAGGCAATACTTCTTAGCTTTACCTTTGTCTGCAGCTACAGCTGCAATGTTTTGGCATGTGTATTCACCAGCTGAGCATATTTAAAGACAAGCATTTTTTGGCTCATTCTTGCTTACAAAATATTTTAAGCTCAGTCACATTGGATGGAGAACATCTGTTTTTTTTTCTTGTATTGTCCCAGATTGTCAGATAGACTTTAGATCTGGACTTTGACTGGGACATTTTAATGTATAAATATTGTTTGACCAAAATAATTCCATTCTAGATCTAGCTGCATGTTTAGGTTTTGTGGCCTTGCAGGAAAGTGAACCTCCACCCCAGTCTCAAGGTCTTTTGCAGCCTCTAACAGGTTTCGTTTCACAGAATTGCCCTGTATTTAGCATTATCCATCTTTCATCAATTTGATTTTTACTGAGATCGAATTATACACAACAGGACTCTGCTTAATACGTAGGTGACCTTTGAAGAAAGGCGCACTACATTTTATTCAGGAGTATCAGAGTAACGGAGGCTCAATGTAAACACATGCCACACTTCTCAAATTTTTCGTTGTAAAAAAAAAAGAAGAAGAAAACTATGCTTTACACTTATGCACTACTTTGTCAATCTATTGCTTAAAATTCCCAAAAAACGCTATTGAATTTTGAGCATGTAACATGACAAAATGTGGAAAAAGTCAGGGGGAATGAAAACGTTTGTATGAACTATTAATAGAAATGATTCTTTTTACCTTCACAGCCATGTCCTGGAAGTCCTCTCCAGCCTCTGAAACAATTTGTTTGAGGCGGAATATGGGACAGTCTGGGTCAGTTTTACGGCTGAACTCACAAGTCTTCAGATACGAGGAGTTGATATGAGGCAGTATGTTTCTTCTAGAGGAGGGAAGACAAGCATTTGCTAAAATCCCACTCAACAAAACTGCTTGCTTGCTGCATTTGTTTTTCTACATCCAGACATAGTATACTGACTTGTGAATGTTGAACTTCGGGTATGTAACGCTGTTTTTGATCAACACAGTGAAGTTTTCAGCTGCAGCCAGGAGTGCACGCCTGTTAGGCAGGGAAGCAGCGTGTTCAACCTCACCTAAAAAGATATAATTCCTAAAAAAACCTGCAATATTGCATCAGTTCTTACTTGCGTAGGTTAGTGTCTATTTCAAGGGGGCACCATGAGAGAACTTCACAGGTCTTGACAGTGGAGGAATAATTTTCACACAGTCCTGTCCGAATACCTGAGGGAGAAGGATCATCATGGTGTATGATGTTATACTTTTTTAACAGTATGAAGGCCTTTTATGGGACTAAGACATACCATTGCCTCGAGGATCATCATAACCCTCAACACAATCACAGTCGTCCACACAGTTAGTCGATGGGTTTGGAAGCTGGAAGAGAAATGTCCTGGGTTAATGCTAAAGTGATGCTAGAAACTACTTTTTTACTTTAATAGCAAGCTTTAGCAGACTGAGAGGGTATTGCATGCCTAAAGACGAAAAAAAACTTGCATAACACAGAAAATGAGTGGCTCTCATCGACAGGATTTGTTGTGTTCTGTGATCTGTGATACTTGTGATTATGGGGGTCACGCAGACCCCGCGGGGAAAGCGGAAGGGTTAAGTTCTGCTGGTTTCAGTCCAAGGCTGTTGTTAGGATTGAATTGACTGAGATTATAAGAGACACACTGACTGAGGGGAAAAAAAAGATGAGTAATGTATTTCTGTTTGATTTCTAATGTTTTGCTTTGAAACAGCTTAATTGTGGTTTCTTAATGACTTGATATACCTCTTTATCTTCTAAAACTGTCTATGCTACACCTGATATCTTACAGCCATGGAGCCTGAATGCATAGTAGTTCAATAATTAGGCAACAGTCATTACAATTTAAATTTTTTTTTGCAACATCTATCTATCTATCTATCCATCTATCTATCTATCTATCTATCTATCTATCTATCTATCTATCTATCTATCTATCTATCTATCTATCTATCTATCTATCTATCTATCTATCTATCTATCTATCTATCTATCTAGAGTTGTTAGAATTTTGATGATTATGGATTACAGTTTATGAAAACTCTAAATTCAAAATCTCAGAAAAATAGAATATTGTGTAAAAGGTTCAATATTTTAAGCTCAAAGTGTCACACTCTAATCAGCTAATTAATCCAAAACACCTGCAAATTGTTCCTGAGCCTTTAAATTGTCTCTCAGTCCGGTTCAGTAGGAATCACAATCACAGGGAAGACTGCTGACCTGACAGTTGTGCAGAAAATCATCATTGACCCTCTCCATAAGGAGGGAAGGCCTCAAAAGGTCATTGCAAAAGAAACTGGATGTTCCCAAAGTGCTGTTTCAAAGCACATTAATAGAAAGTTATGTGGAAGGGAAAAGTGTGGAAGAAAAAGGTGCACAAGCAGCAGGGATGACCGTCGCCAGGAGAGGATTGTCAGGAAAGAGCCATTCAAAAGTTTTGGGGACCTTTACAAGGAGTGGGCTGAGGCTAGAGTTAGTGCTTCATGAACCACCACACACAGGCGGACCCTGGACATGGGCTTCAAATGTCGTATTCCTCTCGTCAAGCCACTCCTGAACAACAAACAATGTCAGAAGCGCCTTACCTGAGCTGAAGAAAAAAAGCACTGGTCTGTTGCTCTGTGGTCCAAAGTCTTTTTTTCTGATGAGACCAAATTTTGCATCTCATTTGGAAACCAAGGTCCCAGAGTCTGGAGGAAGAATGGAGAGGCACACAATCCAAGATGCTTGAAGTCCAGAGTGAAGTTTCCACAGTCTGTGTTGATTTGTGGAGCCATGTCATCTGCTGGTGTTGGTCCACTCTGCTTTATTAAGTCCAGAGTCAACACAGCCATCTACCAGGACATGCTTCATGCTTCCTTCCACAGACAAGGTTCATGGAGATGCTGACTTAATTTCCCAGCAGGACTTGGCACCTGCCCACACTGCCAAAAGTACCAAAACCTGGTTCAGTGAACATGGGATTACTGTGCCTGATTGGCCGGCAAACTCACCTGACCTGAACTTCATAGAGAATCTATGGGGGATTGCCAAGAGGAAGATGAGAGACATGAGACTGAACAATGCAGAAGAGCTGAAGGCCACAATTGAAGCATCCTGGTCTTCCATAACACCTCAGCAGTGCCACAGGCTGATAGCCTCCATCCCACGACGCACTGAGGCAGTAATTGATGCAAAAGGGGCCCAAACCAAGTACTGAAGACATATGCATGATTATACTTTTCGGAGGTCTGACAATTTAAAATCGTTGTATTTATTTAGCATTACTGCTTGGGACTTCCATGACCTGCTGTGCTGTGCCCTCTTGACCTAAAATGGCTAACCAGTTCAAATACAAATTAATTACATTGAAGCTATGCAAGGCCTTGAAGCACACTGTACCTGTGATTATAGAGATCAGTTTCTGTGCTCACAGTGTATCCTTCATAACATTACTGAAAATATATCAGTTAGAACGAATTCCAATTATTAAATATACATTTAAACAGACATCATAAATAACCCTCCAGTTACAGGTTACTACTTCAGTGAACATCTGATCTTACCTCAGCACAGCGGGACTGGGTTTGTCCGGGGGTCATTACTATGTTCGTCAACACGAAGAATGAATGATCTCCCTGTTGGACAGAGGTCCAAGATTCTAATCACAGTCATTTTGTAGTAAGGGCGTTTGGCGGAGTCCAGCACATTACAAATACCTGTGGCGGGATGATGTAATCTGCCACATCCCAAAAACGAGGCTCTATATCAGATGTGTTGGTAAAGGCAAAGCCCTTCACTTTAGTTGTGACAGTACTGATGACAGAGTCTCTCTCCTGGTAGGCTTTCTGCACCACACACACATACCTGCAGCGGATAGACATACTTACACTGTGGCAAGCTCACAATAAAGTTAAAAAGTATAGTTAATGTTTTGTTTTTTTCTACTTACCCCACCACATACAACACCAAAAAGAGCTGCGTGAACCTGAAGACAAATCCTACACGTATGCTGGGAATAACCAGAGTTTTTGGTGTTTCATAGTGAAACACATAATGTAGAAAGCCCTGGCAACAGCTTGCCGACTTGCTCATCGCTGCACAACGTACAATAATGAACTGAGCAATCATGATAAATGGACAATTGCTGCCTTTATTCAAATCTTTATATTCAAATCATACTGGCCATAGACACAACGCCTAACAGCAGCGTGTTTGAACAAACCCTGCGCAGGAAGGACTTGCTACATTTTCTTGTTCATTTGTAACTGTACTAACAGCTTTGTTGGCGACAGCTGAGAGAAAACACTGATTGATACTGTTGAGTTGCATGTTCTGGTAAATTGGGCATTTTTAACTTTCACTCTGCGTTGAAACATTAATTGATGTGTCGCAAAGATTTTTTATTTGAGAACAGGTACAAAAATGAAATCCATGAAGTGAACATCTCAAATGTAAAGTGTGGAAATAACAAAAAAGGTCAAAAAGGCAAGTTTAAACAAAATACGGTAAAATACTTTTAAGGTATTGTCCCCGTAAAAGTAGTTTTTTAGTTGACTGACTGCAGAAGATAATTTTTATAGGTGTCTGAGAGATATATCAAAAAATGGACCAGCAAAGTGTTGTGTTTATTTTGCTTTCAGTGTAGGCAAGGTGGGTACGTTTTGGCTATATGCCGTCTTCAGCCCATTTACAGATGAAAAAGTAACACAGACCAGAAAACATCTCAGCCAGTCAGAAGCAGATCAAGCAATCAAGCCAATACAGAAACATCTGTGTGGAGTACTACCAGTCGGAATCCAATCAGCAACACTCAAAGAAGAAAAATATACGCACCATCTCTAATAAAAGTCTTACTGCACCTCCACACAGGTAAACAATTCTTAATGAAAAGGATTACTTGCTTCACTAAATATGTAGTATACAGTGGCTTGCAAAAGTATTCGGCCCCCTTGAACTTTTCCACATTTTGTCACATTACAGCCACAAACATGAATCAATTTTATTGGAATTTCACGTGAAAGACCAATACAAAGTGGTGTACACATGAGAAGTGGAACGAAAATCCTACATGATTCCAAACATTTTTTACAAATAAATAACTGAAAAGGGGGGTGTGCATAATTATTCAGCCCCCTTTGGTCTGAGTGCAGTCAGCTGCCCATAGACATTGCCTGATGAGTGCTAATGACTAAATAGAGTGCACCTGTGTGTAATCTAATGTCAGTACAAATATAGCTGCCCTGTGACGGCCTCAGAGGTTGTCTAAGAGAATGGTGGGAACAACAACACCATGAAGTCCAAAGAACACACCCGACAGGTCAGGGATAAAGTTATTGAGAAATTTAAAGCAGGCTTAGGCTACAAAAAGATTTCCCAAGCCTTGAACATCCCACGGAGCACTGTTCAAGTGATCATTCAGAAATGGAAGGAGTATGGCACAACTGTAAACCTAGCAAGACAAGACCGTCCACCTAAACTCACAGGCCGAACAAGGAGAGCGCTGATCGGAAATGCAGCCAAGAGGCCCATGGTGACTCTGGACGAGCTGCAGAGATCTACAGCTCAGGTGGGGAATCTGTCCATAGGACAACTATTAGTGCCGCACTTCACAAAGTTTGCCTTTATGGAAGAGTGGCAAGAAGAAAGCCATTGTTACAGGAAAACCATAAGAAGTCCCGTTTGCAGTTTGCCACAAGCCATGTGGGGGACACAGCAAACATGTGGAAGAAGGTGCTCTGGTCAGATGAGACAAAAATGGAACTTTTTGGCCAAAATGGAAAACACTATGTGTGGCGGAAAACTAACACTGCACATCACTCTGAACACACCATCCCCAATGTCAAATATGGTGGTGGCAGCATCATGCTCTGGGGGTGCTTCTCTTCAGCAGGGAGAGGGAAGCTGGTCAGAGTTGATGGGAAGATGGATGGAGCCAAATACAGGGCAATCTTGGAAGAAAACCTCTTGGAGTCTGCAAAAGACTTGAGACTGGGGCGGAGGTTCACCTTCCAGCAGGACAACGACCCTAAACATTAAGCCAGGGTAACAATGGAATGGTTTAAAACAAAACATATCCATGTGGTAGAATGGCCCAGTCAAAGTCCAGATCTAAATCCAATCGAGAATCTGTGGCAAGATCTGAAAGCTGCTGTTCACAAACGCTGTCCATCTAATCTGACTGAGCTGGAGCTGGGCAAGAATTTCAGTCTCTAGATGTGCAAAGCTGGTAGAGACATACCCTAAAAGACTGGCAGCTGGAATTGCAGCAAAAGGTGGTTCTGCAAAGTATTGACTCAGGGGGCTGAATAATTACGCACACCCTACTTTTCAGTTATTTATTTGTAAAAAATGTTTGGAATCATGTATGATTTTTGTTCCACTTCTCACGTGTACACCACTTTGTATTGGTCTTTCATGTGGAATTCCAATCAAATTGATTCACGTTTGTGGCTGTAATGTGACAAAATGTGGAAAAGTTCAAGGGGGCCAAATACTTTTGCAAGCCACTGTAGTTATTGAAAGGCCCATGTGACTTGCTTTATATTGGTAAAACTACAAGAGAATTAACAAAATTTGGATTTCATAACACTAAAGGAATATTGGGAATAAAGATCAGAAATCCACTGAGGCTGAACACTTTACCACAGTTGGCCATGATATTTGTTCCTGAATATTTCAAGGCATTGAAATCCATTTTGTATTTCTAGAGATGGTGTTTATATTGTTCTCTGAGTTGATTTAGATCTAGTCTGTGCTCACTGGTACTGGTGATGAGACAGAATCCACCAGAGGTCACACTAGACTCAACCAGGGGTGTGTCTTTGCACCTACCCTTTTCTCTTCTTTCATCATCCTCCATATCACTGCTAAACATCTGCCTCCAGGAACTAAAACTATGTTTAGAGTGGATGGACAACTTCTACATATCAACAGATTCCAGAGTAAAGGTCAAACCACCATATCTATCATGGATCTGCAGTGTGCTGCTACACTGCATAAAAGCAGCTTGGTATGGCCATCAACAAGACTGCACTCCTTTAGGCTATTAACCGCCCACCCTAAATGCTCCTGTATACCCACCAAAGATTTCCATTGACAATAGACAGGAAAATGCTGAGCACTTTCCATACCTTGGCACCCTTCTTTCATCGAAACCCAATACTGATGATGAAATACACCACCACTTCAGCTGTGCCAGTGAGATCTTCTCATGGCTCAAAAAAGGGTTTTAGAAAACCAGAATCTCCAGGCCAGGTCAAACATTCTGGTCCACAGAGCTGTGGTGCTTGTTACTTTTCTCTAAGGACTAGAATCCTGGACCAGTCACAGCAGGCAGCAGAAGGCACTAGAGACATTTCCTCAGAGCTATATCTGGAAAGTTATCAGGATTATCTGGGAAGAGAGACACACAAACACCAGCATCTTGGAGGAGGCTGGCCTTCCCACCATCATCGGCACAATCAGCCGAAACCTGCCCAGATGGATTGGCTATGCAATTCCTATGTCTGACTCTCACCTCCTGAAACAAATTCTACAATCAGAGCTTGTGATGGGAAAGCATACATCAGGAGGTGAAAAAATAAGGTAGAAAGATAACATTAAAATAACATTTGAAAATGTCTAATAGACCTCAAGACCTGGGAAGCAGCTAATATGAGGATCTTGAGACCAAGAAGAACCAAGACGGTCCTGCATTGTATAATGAGGATAATTGTCATTACCCTACTCAGAGTCTGCACCATTAACTACAACCTGTCCACACTGAGCCAAAGGATGTGGTTCCAGGATTGTCTCATCAGCCACTTCATGAGTTAGGATGGTGGTGATGACAGACCATAGACTCAGAAGGGGGACGAATACAAATGCATGCCTAACTTTTCATATTATTTGAAACATTTCAAAACAACACATAATTTATGTACAGCTAAAATCCCAATAAATGCACTACAGTTGTTGATTGTAACACGACCTGAAAACTTTTTACAAGCCCAATGTATCACCAACAAATGTATACTCAGTTCCGTTGTTCATCAGTTCCAAAGTGTCTTTTGTCTAAGGTCACGGCCTCTAGTCTGGTGCTCGACCTGTTAGGGACTCCCTATGCAAAACAACACATGCACCATTCGAGCACACAGCATACACCCCGTTGTATAACGCACAAACCATGTCGCTCTTTCAGCAATGCATGACAGGAGAGTGAGGCTGTCTCTCTATCATGCAAAAAGAGCTGTGCTTCTCTCCCTTCTAGATACTTAGACAAAGTACAGCCTGCACAATAAAATCATTGTTACGATGCCTCACCACACATTTGCATGTCACCTTCAGATATTACATTTTGAGAGAAACGCCAAGCCTGCCCACAGTTCAAGACACTTTATTACAGTTTGGGCTTGTGGATTCAGATGCAGACCAGTCTGCTGACAGTCCTGACAAAGATGGAGAAAAAGCCTTAAAACAAACTCAAACTCAACTCGCAACAACATTTGACACCTCGAATTTATAAAAACTGAGAGGATTTGAGTGAATCTTAATACAATTCAGTGAAAGAAGTAAGATGTTAAGAAATAACTGTTTTTGACAAAATTACAGGGTATCAATCAAATATGGATGCCCCTAACAAGTGTTACTGGAGTATTATTTTAATTTGATTTTTACTTCTTTATTTTTACTCTGTACATTGAGCAAGATGGTGTGAGAGGTTGACCATTAGAGAGCTCTAGCGAACAGCATCATTTTGGGAGGGTAAACCTTGTAAAAAGTAAACTTTACTCAACTCTATTGAGATGTTTTGTTTTTGTATTTTGAACACATTAACAATATGTTCATACAAATATGCACACATACAGACATATTCATTTCACAACATCCTCAAAATTAAAGCCCATCAATGTTCATTTTGTTTAAATGTAAGAAAAGGGAGGGGCAATGTAGATTTATTTAATCCCACCTTTTCAGTACATGTCAACAATTATATTAGAGAAATTATTTTAACAATAAAGTCTGATGAATGATGACATAGAAGTAGTAGAAGACAGAAACATTCACAAAATTTGATGAGTTTTTTTTCTTTTCTTTGTATTTTATGAAAACAATGTTTATACCTCTTTTTGAACTGCTCTGTAGGTGGACTTTTCTTTAACTCCACTTTTAAAATATTTCAATTTGGCTCCCCACACAGTTACACAAAAATATTTTCTAATGGTGTGGACAGTGGCATACATTCAGTAAATTTTAGTTTCCTTCCTTTACAGAGAACATGTTTTAAATATTTCTAGGTAACTGTTCAGGAAATGTCAAAAATTCTAAGCTGCCAGAACGGCTCCAATATGCTCCATATAACCCAACTGTAAGTTATTCTACTTTTTTTTTTTTAAGAATAATGCCCTAGACCTCTGCAAAATCCATCGAACAATGTGAAACCAGCAAGCAGCAGATAATAGGAAGTAATAGAAAAGCTACTACACGCTTAGCTTTATTTAGTGCTTTGATACTTTTGATTAGACATATTTAATGGGTTTTCCAGTTAGAATTTTTCATCTATGATTACCCCCAATAAATCTGTTTTCATTGACCTTCTAGATATAAGCCCCATGTGCATTTGTCTTCAAACTTCTATCTCCAAAAAATATTTAAGTTTTACTCCGATTGAGTGTGTTTACTAAATCTTCAATCTATTTATCTCAGCAGTAATTTCATCCTGTAAATTCTGCAAATCATGACCAGAGCAGAAAACAGTACCAGTTTGAGCATTTTGACACAATGCATGTTAGTGATATATCAAATGGAACTGTATGATTTGGTCAGGTGAGACTGAGCTTTTCAAAGAAAACACTCCAGGTGGGTTTGGCTTGAAACGTAAGATGATCATGTGGAGAATTACAACATGACATTTGTAAAGGATGGTGGAGGCTCTGTGATGCTTTGGGCCTGATCCTCTGCCCTGGAAGCCAGGTCATTCTGAAAGACAAAAATCCAAATGAAAAACCCAAATCAACACAGAAATTGTTCACTAGACACACATCATCCTTCTTCCAGTCAGCAGGACTAAATCTTATAGAAAGATAGTGAGCTGAGCTGAAGAGGACACAGAACAGGAAATTGTCCAGGTCACTCTCTCTATTAGGGGTTTCCACTGGAAAAGAACCGGTTCTTGTGCCAGAGCCAGTGCTTAGCCGTTTTTTTCCCCAAAGAACCGGTTTGCTTCTCCACTGACACGGAGCCTAGTTGGTGCTGTGTCATAACATCGTCTAAAGTAGTGTTTCTCAAACTATGGGGCGAGCCCCACTAGTGGGGCGCAGAGGTATTGCAGGTGGGGCGTGACATCAACGGAAATTAAATAGTTTTTCCCCCCTAGATTCTGTCATTGTGAATGTTTCACTGCACTGTAAATTAAATCAACCAGCTCCCCCCTCTCACAAAATTAAACACACTCAAATAAATTAGCAATTGTGATCATCATTGTAAACAGAACCGGGACCTGGAACATCGGGCTGGGAGTTTGACATTGGAAAATATCGCAGCAGAACAAAACAAGCTGAAATAGCCGCATAATCAGAGATTCCATCTACAAAATGGACAAATATCTAAAAAGATCAGGGAACGTTTCAGAGTAAGATAAGTCACACGGTCAACCACGGAGGAAATACAGGGATGAGTATCTTGCTCTTTATTTATTTTATTTTTTTATTTTTATTTTGTACTTTTGAAAGCTTTGTAAATTTGATAAAACTACAACTTTTATTTTCTCCAACTGTGAGCAGAAGTTCTACATGTAGCAACTACTGACAGCATATATTTGTGAGCCGGTTTTATACCAGTGCGCAACCCCTTTTTCCAACTAATTTATACCCATAAAAACTTGTAGACCAACTCGGCTATTTAAATAAATAAAACACTTTAAAAATCAGGCGTGGTCACCATTCTGTTGGGGTGATAAAAGCATGGGGGGCTTGTGTATGCTCCTTTGTCCAAAGTGGGGAATGATAAAAAAAGTTTGACAAACACTGGTCTAAAGCGTTTCAACTTAACTGTATACGCCCACATGTGAAGACGAAAAAAAGGAGGCCCGAGAAGAGACAGATTTATACAACAGAGTAGTTCATCATGCCCTTCACATGCTGTTTTGTGCTTCCACACTTTTCTAGATTTGCAAAGATGTGTACAGAACATGTTCTTGGTGCACCGTCAACATTTGATCATAAGGCGCAGAAAGCAGGGACTAGTTTGCAGAGAAATGCAGCTTATTAATCTGTTTGATGTGTGATGGCACGATGTGGATTCTCTGCTCAGTTTGGATTGAACATAAATTAAAATGGAATAAAAATACTACTGAATGTCATTATAATAAAAAAAAATACAGGGACAACACAAAAAGATAGCATGACATCTGGTATAAGAATGAGTTACTTGAATAATCTACTCAAGTACAAGTGTTGTGAAGCTTTTAAAATACATTTCTGCCCAAACGTTACTGATGAAAATGTAACTGAGCATGGGATATCTGCATATGGTCTCATCTGTATTTTCCTGTATAGAGTATATTGCTGTGCGTTGTGGAACAGAATGCGAATATTTTGAAATGGGCCAATGGAAACAAAAACACTTTTTTCAACACTACAAGTCTTTATTGTAAAAAACCCATCTATGATACATTTAGCAAACAAACTATACAGAATAAAAAAATAATAAAGTAATAAAAAAATAAATCAGTGTGGTGCAGCTTGCTCAATACTGGACATCGTGCAACACAGCTGTCCTATCATTGCTGTGCTGTATTCCTGAAAGTTTTTGCAAACTCAAACAAAAACCGATGTCAGTCGCTCCTAAGGACCTGGAAATTTTGTTACTATGAAGTTCATTACGTTAATGCAGTATTTTATTTATCAATAAAGTACACACAAAAAAACAACTCCTCCCTTGTTGTTTGTTTGTTTTCAGTCTGGTTTCCGTGCTCACCATAGCACTGAGACTGCCCTCGTCAAAGTTTTCAATGACATCCGCATCCGGTGGTCAATGGACCTGGTGCGTGCCTGGCCGAGCCTGTGGGGGCCGGTGTGTCGGCCGGCCGATGCACTGGGCTGATGTCTTCCCTTGGTTGGTTGGGGCACCTCTTTCAGGGGTGCCAGGTTTACGATTGTTGGGTGGTGCCTGCTCGGTGGCTTGGCGGGATAAGGATCTAGCGTCTCTGCTTGTTCGATCACCTGTTCTGTGCGCACCGTGCATGGTAGGTTCACCGGCGGATTCGACCGGCCCTGACCTTTATTGGATGCCTGGTCTCAGTGCTCTGCGTTGCGCGGGATCAGGACTTGGGAGCTGGTACAACTTGGTGTCCAGGTGCTGGCTGAGCTCGGCGTGGGGATGCCCTCCGTCCGCTGCGGCTATCGGTGGGGTGCCTCGACGTACGGCAGGGGTTGGGCGCTGGGATGTTGGCGGTAAGGATTGATCTAGGGTGGCGGTGGCGTCCATGGACCGGCCCGCCCTGGCGCAGCCGGTTCCCGGCGGGGCCCGTGGACTCGTCACTGCTACCCCCCAGGCCCCTACATCGTAGCCACTGGACGTTCCCCTGGGGTTCTCCTCTGCTCCTCTCTAGGGGGATGCGGTCGGCCCCGCCCGGGTCTGCCTGGTGCCCTGGGGGTCCTTTGGACGTCCTGGCTCCGATCTCCTTCATGTCTGCATCGATTCCTGGGAGACGGATTGATGTCTGCTCACACCAGCTATCGAACACTCTTATGGAGAAACCTTATATGCACCAGCATGCTAACACACACACATAGATGTGGGGTCTCTGGTGTTTACAGATTTATTCTTCTTGGTGAGGTTATCATTACTAGATCTTGATTAATCGATACCTTTTCTGTGACATTGTTGTTGTATTTTTATATCCATTTTTGTGTGATGTGGTTGTGTAGTTCTGAGTTCACAATGTTTGGTTTATTCTGGTGATGTTCTTTTTTTTGGTTTGTTTTTCCCCCTCTCTCTGCCGTCCTGTGGGTATGGAGGCAGACTTCAATGTCTTCCTGTGTTTTCTTTGTTCCCCTTCCTCTCTTGTATTTTCAACTCACCCTCTCTCTTCACTTTTTGTTTCCTACCTCTTTTCTTCATCTTCTTTCTTTCTTCCCCTTAATTTTCCGTCTCCGTGTCCATAGCATCAGGAAATTAAACCCCCAGCAATTCCTAATAAAGATTTTTCACACATATATACTCAGCAAAAAAAGAAAAGTCCCTTTTTCAGGACTGTGTATTTCAACAATAATGTTCCAAATAACTTTACAGATCTTCATAGTAAATGTTTTCCATGCATGTTCAATTAACCATAATCAATTAATTAACATGCACTTGTGGAATGGTCGTTAAGACCTTAACAGCTTACAGAAAGTAGGCATTTAAGGTCACAGTTCTAAAAACACAGGACACTAAAGAGACTTGTCTACCGACTGTGAAAAACACCCAAAGAAAGATGCCCAGGGTCCCTGCTCATCTGCGTGAATGTGCATTAGGCATGCTGCAGGGAGGCATGAGGACTGCTGTTGTGGCTAGGGCAATAAATTGCCATGTCCGCACTGTGAGACGCCTAAGACAGCGCTACAGGGAGACAGGAAGGACAGCTGATCATCCTTGCAGTGGAAGACCATGTGTAACAACACCTGCACAGGATCGGTACATCCAAATATCACACCTGCGTGACTGGTACAGGATGGCCACAACAACAGACCGATTCACACCAGGAACACATGGTCATGGTCTGGGGCGGTATATCACATCACCATCGGACTGAGCTTGTTGTCATTGCAGGCAATCTCAATGCCTTGCGGTACAGGGACGACATCCTCCTCCCTCATGTGGTACCCTTTATGCATGCTCATCCAGACATGATCCTCCAGCAGGACAATGCCACCAGCCATACTGCTCGTTCTGTGTGTGCGTTTCTGCATGACAGCAATGTCAGTCTTCTGCCATGGCCAGCGAAGAGCCCGGATCTTAATCCCATTAAGCACGTCTGGGACCTGTTGGATCGCAGGGTGAGGGCTAGGGCCATTCCCCCCAGAAATGTCCAGGAACTTGCAAGTGCCTTGGTGGAAGAGTGGGGTAACATCTCACAGCAAGAACTGACAAATCTGGTCCAGTCCATGAGGAGGAGATGCACTGCAGTATTTCAAGCAGCTGGTGGCAACACCAGATACTGACTGGTACTTTTGATTTTGAGCCTCCCTTCATTCAAGGACACATTGTTCCATTTCTGTTAGTCACATGTCTGTGAAACATTTTTAGTTTATGTCTTATGGTGTTGACTCTTTTAGTGTTCATACAAATATTTACACACATTAAGTTTACTGAAAGTAAAAACAGTTGAAAGTCAGAGGACGTTTCTTTTTTTGCTGCGTTTACATCAAGTGGAGTACTATAGCAAAAGCTGTAGGGCTCCGCTTGTGAAAGTAAATCTGTTGGGCTTCTACTTGGTACTCAGACACCAATTCTGAGCTCCACACTGCCAAACAGGACATGTAAAAAAACCCCCCCCAAAAAACCACTGCTGCTCGTGTCCTCAATAGAACCAGGAGAGCACATCACCCCAGTTATAAGGTCCTTACACTGGCTCCCTGTAGCTCAGAGAACAGACTTCAAATTACTTTTGCTACTTTGTAAATCATTGAATTGCCTAGCGTCAAAATATCTTGAAGATCTACTGTCACTTTACCAACCCCCCCAGACCACTCAGGTCCTCTAATTCCAGTCTACTCACCATCCCTAGAATTAGAACCAAACATGGAGAAGCAGCTTTCAGTTTATATGCTCCTCTAATCTGGAACAAACTTCCAGACAACTGCAAAGCTGCTGAAACACTGAGTTCTTTTAAAACAAGGCTAAAAACTCATCTGTTTAGAGCTGCTTTTGAGTAATGTTTTCTTGTATCATGTTTTGTGCATGCTTCTTGCTTTATTGTTTTTACTTTATATACTTTGTCTGTGTTTAACTATTTTTATTTGACCCCCTAATCATGTAAAGCACCTTGAATTACCTTGTTGTTGAAAGTGTGCTATACAAATAAAATTGCCTTGCCTTAACCCTAAAATGCATGACACAGGTTTGAAAATCACACCAGCAGCATACATCATTTTGTAAAAAATGTGCCGCACATAAATCTCTAACCACTAAGAGCTAGAATTCACACCAGTAGCTCATAAGGCTAGTGGAATTATGTAGAAAATGTTGGATCATTCATAACTGTCTAATTCTTTGATATAACATGGGATGCATTTTTCGTTAGGGCAAACTATGAGGTTGCCGAGAAATGCATGCCCTATGATTTAAGGCCAAAACAGGTACTACAGCTATGAAACTCAGTGATAACTAACAGCTCATCAATGGCCAGATGGAAACAATAATATCCTTCAGGAGTGTCTGAAAGGCAAAGTTAAAGGGGGATGCAGATGCCTTGCTCTGGAACCAGCTCAGTGGAAAAGGCCCCATATGCTTCAACTTCGTGGAATGTACCATCTGAGATTTTTTAGCTTTTGTGGGGACAGATCCCCCCCCCCCCCCCCCGAACCCAGCTGTTCTCAAATTTAAGGTTGAAATCATCTAAAATGTCCACTGTGAGATTATGCTACTGAAATCTGAACATTTCTATTTAAATCTGTTTGACACATTTTTACCAGGGGTGCCAATAAATCTGTCTGCAACTACAGACGTAGCAAAAAAAACAACATATAATCAAAAGAAGCAATGTTTATGTTTTTATTTTTTTCTGAGAACTTTTAATTCCATGAACTAAGAACAGAAACGTTATTTTTGGTCCAATTTTACCCTTCTGATATTACGTCTATAGAAAACAGCTCAGGTCATACAAACAGTTTCTATCTCCACAAACAACATAAAAACCTCCATTACAACATTTTAGTACCGACACCCTTTCAAGTTTCTCCTGCTTATGAACATCCGGTTGTCATATTCAGAGATAATAAAGAACAGCTACATATATCAAACACAATATACAAACACATACTGTACATTATATTTTGCAGTGTTTTTTTTATATAAACACACCACACACAGGCCAGGATTTACTACCAAAAGATGCTCATTTTGTTGGTTCAGTGTTTAAGTTTCAAGTATGACACAAAGGCATCTGCACTGTATTGTACATAAAAGACAACAGACCACAGTAATGAAGCCATGGTGAAGTGCAGATATGGTTAATTTCTCAATTTAAAGCATATAGGCTGACCACAGTGAGCATCTTAAGGCCCGTTTCCACTATCTCGGCCGGTCAAAGTACCGACAGGACCACTTTTGGAGCCATTTTAGGAACCAACAGAGTACCAGTCTTGTACTCGGAAATGGCCAGGTAGAGTCGTTGGGCGGGAGCTGTGGGTAACTCTGGCTGACTGGTTGTAACTGAGTGGGAAATGATATCAGGAGACGTTGCCAAACAACCAGCATTTGTAAAATTGGAAGAGTTGCTGGCAAAGCAGTGTATAACATAGCAAACAGAAAGGCGGCAACCATCCCTGCTTCTTCCATCGTCTAGCTCTTGTTATTCTCTGCTGCAGTGGGCGCCTTTTGACACTGATCAGTCTCACTGCAGAAACAGTCATGATATGCTCACGTCTTAGCAAATTCCTTAAAGGGATATTCCACCCATAAGTGAAATTTAGTCCGTTTCCATCTTCCCCAGAGTTAGATAAGTGAGAAAAAGCATTTTGTAACCAGCCCATTCATTCTCCTAATCTGGCAGCAGTTTGTTTGCCTCATCTTAGCATAAACAATATAACTGAATGGGAACAGCTAGCATGTCGTGTGCAAAAGTCATCAAAATAACTAAAAAATGTTCCTATTATTACTGGTGACCTCAATAATCATATCGACTGCAAATGATAATAATAAGTAATGTAAAGGAATTACAGGACCTGATTTAGACTTGGGACTACATTACGACAAAGTGCCGCTGTAAGCAGCAGCTGCAAGGCGCAAGGATATGACACAGTGCCCGCAAACGACACTTGCGACTGTTAACAAAAATGCGTGGCTACCAGGCTTTTACCCGGTACAGTTTTTCGAAGGAACAGCATAGTAAAGAGGGGCAAAAAAGTATTTGGCAAACACCAGTTGTGCAAGACGTCCCACTTAAAAAGATGAGGTCAGTAATTTTCAACATAGGTACACTTCAATTGTGAGAGATAGAATATATAACCCCCCTCCAAAAAACAAAAACAAAACAGGAAATCACATTGTATAATAAAAAAAGAATTTATTCATATAACGGTGCAGAAAATGAGTAATGAGTACCTACAACCAACCAAGACTTCTGGCCCTCACAGACATGTTATTCCTTCTTTATGAAGCTCTTTTATTCCCTACTGGTTACCTGTTAATGGCACCTTTTTGAACTCATTATCTGTATAAAAGACACCTGTCCACACCTTCAACCAGTCAGACTCCAACCTCCACCATGGCCAAGACCAGAGAGCTGCCTAAGAACACCAGGGATAAAATTGTACACTTGCACAAGACTGGGATGAGTCCATCTACAATAGGCAAGCAGCTTGGTGAGAAGAGATCAACTGTTGGAGCAATTATTAGAAAATGGATCACTGACAATCTCCCTCAACCTGGGGCTCCATGTAAGATCTCACCTCATGGGGTACTCATGATCTTGAAAACGGTGATGAAACAGCCCAGAATTATAAGGGGGTAACTGGTCAATGATCTCAAGACAGCTAGGACTACAGAAACAAAGCTTACTATTAGTAACATACTATGTCGTCATGGATTAAAATCCTGCAGCGCTCGAAAGGTCCCCCTGCTTAAGCCAGCACATGTCCCGGCCTGTCTAAAGTTAGCCAGAGATGATCTGGAGCATCCAGAGGAGGACTGGAAGAATGTTATATGGTCAGATGAGACCAAAATAGAAATCTTTGGTATAAACGCCACTTGCCGTGTTTGGAGGGGGAAGAATGCTGAGTTGCATCCCAAGAACACCATATCCACTGTGAATCACGGGGGTAGAAACATTATGCTTTGGGGCTGCAAAGGGACAGGATGACTGATCCGTATAAAAGGAAAGGATGAATGGGGCCCATGTATTGTGAAATGTTGAACAAAAACCTCCTTCCATCAGTGAGAGCATTAAAGATGAAACGTGGCTGGATCTTCCAGGGCAACGAAGGAGTGGCTACATAAAAAGCATTTAAAGGTTCTGGAGTGGCCTGGCCAGTCTCCAGACCTCAATCCAATAGAGAATCTTTGGAGCGAGTTGAAAGTCTGTGTTGCTCAGCGACAGCCCCAAAACATCCCAGCTCTAGAGAAGATCTGCATGGAAGAATGGACCAAAATACCAGCTACAGTGTGTTCAAACCTGGTGAAGACCTACAGGAAAAAAATTTACCTCTGTCATTGCCAACCAAGGTTACATTAGAAAGTATTAAGGGGAACTTTTGTAATTGACAAAATACTTATTTTCTGCACCATTATACAAATAAATTCTTTAAAAATCATAAGTGTTTTCCTGGAATTGTTTTTTTCACATTCTGTCTCTCACAGTTGAAGTGTACCTATGATGAAAATTACAGACCTCTCATCTTTTTAAGTGGGAAAACTTGCACAATATGATGCTGCCAAATACTTTTCTGCCCCAGTGTAAATTGTAATAAAAATGGCAGCGTACATGATGCACGACGACGATGACTTAAACTATGGCAGTAAAAACTCTGTGCAACTCACGCATTTGTGTTTACCGAAGCTTTGTATGGTGACAACGGTTGAGAGGACCGAGCCAGCGTATTTTTCCCGTCACCTTCCCCCCTCCCAGAATGATCCCAGAACTCGTCTAGTGGAAACGCGCTTTTTGAGAACAGATCATCTCATTTTTTAGGAAGTTAACATTCGTCCAAAATCAAACTCCAGGGCGCCCTCGTGCAGGTTGGCTTCATTTGCATTGTCAAAGCTGTTCTTGCCGTGGATCTGTTTGAGGTGCTTGCGTAGTACGGGCTTGTGGGCGAACACCATGTCGCAGTAGTTGCAGCGGTGTGGCTTGTCCCCGCTGTGCAGGTTCAGGTGATCCAACAGCGAACACTTCTGGGTAAATGTCTTGCCGCAGATTTTGCACTGGAAGGGCTTGATGCCAGCGTGCACGCGCATGTGCCGGTGCAGGTTGCCCTTTTGCGTGAAGGTCTTCCCGCACAGGAGGCACATGAACAGCTTGTGCATCTTGAGGTGGTTGGCATAGTTCTCCAGCTGGCGGAAGACCCGGGCACATTTGGGACACTGGTGGTACCACTGCAGAGGTTTGTCGTAGTTCCTCTGGTGTCCGATGTGCTTCTCTGCGAGCGGGGACGAGGAAGGGGGACTGAGTGGGTAACCGGCCATGCCAGGTGGGACCGCCATCTCGCTGCCACGGCTGTCCACGGTGGAGTTGATGAGCGAGTGCTGGGGCTCGGGGGAGTGCAGCGCGGCGGGGGGGCTGGCTGAGAAGTGACCGGTGATGGTGTTTTCTGCAACGTCGGTGACAGACTCCACTTTTACTATGGTGATGTCACTATCCACCACACCTGGCCTTGGACGCCTTCTCCAAACCTGGACAGGGCTCCTGGGCTGTATTATAACGTCATCATCATCGTCGTCACTCTCACCATTATTGTCTCCTTCCACCTGGCCCATCCCTACCACTTCGTCCTCCTCCTCCTCTTCATCCTCCTCCTCCTCTCCCTCAGGCACAGTCCGGACCTGGGAACGCTCCTGCTCCCTCTGAGCCTGGGTGGAAGAGCCCTCCCCTCCCTTCTCTCTCCTCATGTCCAGATCAACCACCAGCTGGCGTGAGGACTGAGGTTTGATGAACTTGTTGAGGGCTTGGGTGCACTGCTCTACAATGTGGCCCATTTGGAGAAAGCTCGCCACCGTCAGGTAATGCACAAGCTCCAGCTCAGGAAACTCCAACCGGCCAGTGTAACAAGAAAGCAGCAGCTGCCGGCCAACCTCCGCCTCCTGCATCATAGAGATCTGGACCTCCCTGGAGTCCTGCTGGAGAATAAACTGGTCCCTGAGGAAGGACGAGCCAGCAGCAAACACCACTTTGTGACCAGGGACCTCCAACTGGTTGATGCGGACGATGACGTCACAGAAGCGTCTCTGGTGTCGAAGAAGATTCATCTTCTGCAGCATGGAGTCCCCGAAAGTGGCGAATCGGAACTGCAGGATCACCTGGTTCTGTGCCATAGTTAACCGCTGGGCAGCGGCGGCAGCAGCAGCAGCAGCAGCAGCACACCTGGTCAGGACAAATTCAAACAGAGAATCAGTTCTCCCCATACGCCAAACAATAACCCTCCTTTTATGGTCATTCATTTTATATATTAGGAGATTTTTTTGATGTCCCGCTGTATGCTTTGAGGAGATTCTGTAAAACAAGGTTTTACTATTATGTTAAAACACACAAAACTATTATGAAGTGAAAATTTTAAGCTACATTTAGCATCCTATACCAGCAGTTAGCATGGCTTGTAGGGGCATGACATTACGTGTATCCATATTCTGATTTTTCGGTACGGAGCGTTCAGGTTTGTGGTGGTTGATGTTAGTTACCACAGATGTTACGGAGCCAAAAGACACCGCTTAGCTGCCCTCGTCAGTGCCGTTCTCTTAACGCAACAAGAAAATAAAAGCAGACTGGACATCTGACTGTAATAATGTTGGTTAAAAAGTCAGTGACATTTGGGTTGTTTTGCAGCGATAGCTGCTGGAAGCTGAACGGAAGGAACAAAGCCCCCTACCAAAGTGTCCACAATAAGTACTAAATTAAAGTCATTTATCTAATATCTTTTATTTTCTGTTATGCAAACAAAAGGGAATAAAAGACCAAATAAAAGAGAGCCAATGGAACCAAGAGAAACTCCGGGGATAGAAACCGCGGCTCTTCGGGAAAAAGGAACTTTGTTGCGGTGATTAACTTAATTAATTTTGTTGCAAAATTTACTGTAAATATGTTTCATTTTAAATCTCATTCCACAATTACTTTTTTTACACTTTGTTCCCTGACTGCACTGAAAATGAACCAAAACCGTGAAGTTGAAACCCAGGTATGTACCGAACCGGGATTTTTGACATACCCAAAACTGGAGTCTCCCTGCGTATCTGCTAGAAAATGCACCGTGAATTAGGGGTGGGAATCTTTTACCATCTCACGATTCAATTCGATTCCGATTCTTGAGGCCACGATTTGATTCAAAATGAATTTTTGATTCAAAACGATTCGATTTTATTCATGTTTTCTAATCGGGATTCTGATCATGATCTACTCTCATCTGCTTTGCTATACCGAATGACAAACGGAGACAATGAAGTGTCTTTTTCACATTTATTAAGTTAAATTCTCAGGGAAGTGACTTTTATCAAAAACATTGTCTGGTCCTCAATTGCTACTCATTAGTAGCTAGCTATAAAATAAGTTGGAGCAAAAATAAAGTGCTTCTACTCAATACAAAATGGTTTACAATAGATGCATTTCCCAGGAAAGTTGCAGTTTACCACAAATATCATGTAGAACACAACCGGTGAAGACAAAAAAAAACAGCTATATTACTCAGACTCAGTAACTTAAAGAATAACAAGTTATGAAAATAAAGTGCTTCTTTCAAAATGAAAAGTAGTACCCTTAAGCTACCTGTCTCTGAAATGTCCATGACAGTGTCTCTTGCAACAATAGAACTGTAAACTGTGCAACTGATTATATGATTTTCAACAAATCATGAAAAAAAACTGGACATGAACTGTCCTGTATAGGCAAGTTACAAAAATGGCGGCGAACAGCCAGCTGATTTTATTTATTTATTAAATCGATTCTTGGACATTTCAGATCGATTCTGAATTGTTGCAAATGAGAATCTAGATTCTTCTGTGAATCGATTTTTTTTTGGCACACCCCTACCGTAAATCCTTTCCTACATTTTGAGATTAGCAAAAACCCTGCTAATGTTACTAATATCCAAGTTTAAATGAATAAAATAGATCAAGTCTGATAAAATATGATGAGCTTGCATGAAACAACTTGAATTGTGTGCTTTGAATCAGAGTAATACCGAAAATGTAATGTCCCTCTTCTTCTTCTTCTTCTTCTTCAGCTTTCTAGCAGACAGGTTCAAATTGACAGGTATATGGAACTGTTCAGATAATCATCCACCTTGACAAGAAATGTGAAAATCAATCACAGAACAAAAGCCAAAGATGCTGGCTGAAGCCGGTGAGACAGTGTCATTATACTGTATACAGTGAAACGTGTCCTGTACCGACATGGGCTGAAAGGTCACCCAGCGAGGAGGAAGCCATTACTCCAAAAGAAACATAAAAATGCAAGATCACAGTTTGCAAATGCACACAGGGATATATGCCTTCATTTTCGGGGAACATGTCCGGTGGTCTGATGAAGCTAAAGTGGAACTGTTTGGCCATAATGAGCATTGTTACATGTGGGAGAAATAGGGGGAAGCTTTTAAGTCTGGGAACATCATCCTAACTGTGAAGTATGGGGGTGGCAGCATCATGCTGCGGGGCTGTTTTGCTGCAAGAGGAACTGATGGACTTCATAAAACAGATGGCATTCACGAGGAAAGAACATTAGGTGGAAATATTGAGTGAACATCTAAAGACATCTGGCAGGAAGGTAAAGCTTGGGTGCAAAGTTAATGTTTTGGCATGGCCATTATCTCAAACCAACAGAGAATTTGTGGGCATATCTGAAAAGGCGTGTGAGAGCTAAGTGGCCAACGAACCTGACTCAGTTACCTAAGTTTTGTCGAGAGGAATTGGTCAGAATTCCAGCCAACTATTGTGGGAAACTTGTAGAAGGAAACCCGAAATGTTTGACCAAATTCATACAGTTCATACAGGCAATGCATAGGTAGTTTTCCTCTCCTCCTTAGTGTCACTTCAGTCCAGTGTGATCATTTTGATCCTTTGAAACCTATCTGGAAACTATAGCTTTATTTAAAGGATGCCACATTTTTTTTTATAGCAAAATCCCTCCAGGACAGTTGAACTCTATTTAAGCCAAGGAGATAAAATATTAAAGCTGCTTTAAAATGTGCCTAAAACTAAATATTTGGCTCATATGTGACACCATTTTAACTGTTGGTTTTTTTGTTTTTTTTTCATTTAGTGCCCTTACAGATTTCTTTGTTTTTTAGTTAAATTGTCAAGGACATATGTCTCATTAAACGTGGAACAATGTTTCACTTGATCACAGACTAACTTTTGTCAATTAAAAAACACACACACAACTTGACAGAGGTGTGCAGTGAGCACACTTTTGAGATCCACTATATTTTGGATATTATTTCTGCAAAGGACTGCTGATGTGTTCTGACTTTTACCAAGGTCACTGTTGGAAATTCCACCTTCTCTTCTCGTTTTTACCTGCTTTTTATTTTTAAACAGTGTGCTTTGTTTAGTCCCACTGCAAAATGATCACCCTTTAAACTACTTATCCATCTACCCAGTCATGGTATTGCCACAACAGAAATTATAAAGCGCGGTTTAGTTGCTTAAAAAAAGAGCCGGTTCTTATAGGGGAGATGAGCCAACTGATTAGGATCTCGGAAAAAAAGCCGTAATTCCCATCACTATGAGACCTCGCCACACACATAAACCTACTATTTAAAAAAAATGGTGAACAGAGCCAACAGCTTTATTATACTAAACGATCAAATTAAGTAATTAGTAATGCAGTTATGTTGTTATTAGCAGCTTGTGGCTTACAGCTGAATAGGTTCTTCCTGTAAAATCGTTCATTCGTGAGCAATTTCCCATGTCCGAGTCGACATGGAAAATTAGCTGATCCTTCTCGCTAACAGAACGTTCGTGCGCATTTCCTATTTAGGAAAACGAGCTTGCCGATTACTTTTCCCGGTCATAAGGTTAGAACAGTTACCCATGTTCGAAGTAACCATGTTTTTAAGGCGTAGCAACAGAACTGTGATCCTAAAAAAAAAAAAAAAGCGTCGTGGCAACGGCCTACTCAATGGCTTTTCAGCTAACAGCTCAGGTAACTCGCGCAATCTTTGCATACAATGTATTATCGCCGTCTTTAAAGCAGGTTCTGGTGGCAATGAAGCGCTGTGTAGCTGTTACTTACTTGTGAACAAACCAGATGTAGCTGGGTTTGTTGTTGGCAGGATCCTGGCCTGTGACTGCCTGTGGAAAAGAAGGAGCTGCTCCGGATGCAAAACAATTAAAGGCCCAGTACCTGTGGACCATTTTTTTTAATGTCAAGTCAGCCTGTTGGTTGATTCAAAGCAAAAACCACAATTTAGTCGTTAAACACGATTTTTTTATTCTAAGCTTTTTTTATTTCTTTCTTTCTAATAATCCCTTTAACACCTGCTAAAACTGATTGGCATCACCTTTAAATGATATGCCTACTTGTGGTTTGATGAGGCTTCAGAACCTTTTGTGTCCGTTTTTAGAAACCACAGAGCATACAATTCAATTCAAATTTAAAAATACTTTATTGATCCCAGAGGGAGATTAAGTGTTGTAGCTCATATAATTAATTCTTTAAGGAGTTGTAGATCCTGAAGGCTGTGGGGCAGGAAGGATTTCCTGTAGCGGTCTGTATTGCAGCAAAACTGAATAAGCCTCTGACTGAAGACACTGTTGTTGTATGACAGTCTCATGAAGAGGATGCTCAGGATTGTCCATAATTTCTTTGATTTTACATACATAGTTGTATCTGCTTTTGGGATCGAGCAGGGATCCAAACCAGATGCCCAAGCAACCTCAACTGGCTCCTCTCTATGTGCGGGAGCAGCGGCTCTACTCTGAACTCCTCCTGGATGACCGAGCTTCACTCCATCTCTTAAGTGATAGACCAGACACCCAGCAGAATAAACTCATTTCAATCTCATCTACCCAGAGCTCTTGACCATAGATGAGGATAGTAACGTAAATTAAGAACTTTGCCTTTTGGCTCAACTTTCTCTTCACCACAACAGAGCAGTACAACCCTTGCCTAACTACAGACCCCACATTACTCCGTCTATCTTCTTCTTCTTGTGCATTTCCGGCAGGCTAGACACCTCCAGGGGTCTTGTTGCCCTCCACTGTCTGCTAGAAGAACTACATCACGGACAAATCCTCAGATGTAACTTTGTAGAATACACCAAGTCCATCATCGCAGCAATTATTTCTCTCCTGTAGAGCAAGAAGTGTCCTCAAAGCGATTGTTTTAACTAAATAGTCGATTCCGCTTTTGTTTGTAAATCTTACATTCCACATGGACATGTAGAACTGTCTTGGTTTTACTACGACGTGCACAATGTCCATCAGCTCTATTTCCCATCAGAGCCAGGTCCGGACCAAGTCCACAATGTCCCAGTCTCAGACGAGTAGAAATGACCTGTTGCTCTCTCCTACTTTCACCCCAAGTGGTGTCTCCCCCTTTAACACTGCTTTGTAAAGTATAATAATCTCTCCCACTTCCCTCTGAGTCCCAAATATTTTGTCATTTGATCCAAATTACCTGGCCTACCATGTTACAGTACTCAGAGTATCGGAACGTTGTAACTACGGTAACAGCCTCCAAGTTCAGTGCATCTTTCACGACAGAATCTGCGTTTTCATTTCCAGATACTCCAACATGAGCCGGGACTCACATGAAGCCACAGCTAGTCCAGCAACCTTAGTTCTATAGAATGCCATTAAAATGTCAAATATCACATCCTGGCTAACCTGCGACACTTCTGACTGTAATGCCATTAAAGCAGCAGCTGAGTCGGTACATATTAAGACCAAATCTTATCCACCCACTCCAATGCATATAAAATGGCTATAATTTCTGTAGTGAACACAGACACACCATCTAGGAGTCGATAACCCTGACTCAAACCAACCTCAGGAATGTGAACAGCAATTGCAGCATTTTTGCTGTTAGGATCAACAGAACCACCACTGTAGATCTGCAAATATCCACCCCAGTTCTCATCAACAGCTTCATAAACCACAGTCCAGTCTATATCTGCAGAGATAGATCTGTAGAGACATAAACCACAAAGGTTTTCAATCTAAATGTCACAGAGATCCAAAACTTTCTCGCAAAACTTGACCTGTTTCGAAGATGCATGCAAAGGGACAAAGATCTGATGAGTGGATGTTTTCAGCAACTCTTGAAATACAGAGGAACCAACTTTATTAACAGAACCCTAATGTGATCTTCCCAAAATAATCCCATTCCTTAACCAATAATAAGTCTTAATCCAGTAGATAGTGGAAAACATTCATTTATTCATTTTGAGTGCTGTAAAAGTCAATATTTACAGAATATACAGTTTGGAATAATTTTATTTGTCAATTCATGACAAATAAAGAGACCCGTGCTGAGGATGGTTAGGTTCTGTTCACACACCTGAAAGAGAACATAGATATTGGGTTAGAAGTAAAAGATGCATTCTAAACTTTTATGGGAAAAAAAGGTAAGCCAATTAACCAAACTGGAACATTTCAGGAGAAATGTGGAGGGTGACAATGCAGCTAATGTCCAATTATTCAAAACACATAAAATGTCTTTTTCAGCCCTTAATTTCTTTTTGAATTCACTATGTGATGGATCAGTTTAAGAAAGAAGAGCCTCCTGTTTAATCAGAGTCAGAAAATGCAACACTGGTCTTTTCACAACCGAACAGTAGCCAAAAATGCCCTGGTGCTAAAGTATAAATTATACAGTGATGTTAATATTACATACAGCTTTCTTGTTACTCTTAAATTTTTCATATCAAACTAGATTTTATACTAGACAAAAATAACCTACATAGGTACAAAAAGCATCTTTCAATTCACATTGTAGGTGCATTTCAACTGACAGAGACAGCATTTTTTTTATTCAGAAAATCAAATTGTCTGATTTTTAAAGAATTTTATTTGTATTTTATTGCTGCACATAAGTATTTGAACACCTGAGAAAATCAGTGCTAGTATTTGGTACAGAAGCCTTTGTTTGGAATTACAGAGGTCAAACGTTTCCTGTAGATCTTGACCAGGTTTGCTCACACTGCAACAGGGATTTTGGCCCACTCCTCCACACAGATCTTCTCTAGATCGGTCAGGTTTCGGGGCTGTCGCTAAGCAACACAGAGTTTCAGCTTCCTCCAAAGATTTTTTATTGGATTTAGGTCTGGAGACTGGCTAGGCCAGTCCAGAACCTTGATTTGCTTCTACCAGAGCCACTCCTTGGTTATCCTGGCTGTGTGCTTCGGGTCATTGTCATGTTGGAAGACCCAGCCACGACCCATCTTCAATGCTCTGACTGAGGGAAGGAGGTTGTTGCTCAAAATCTCTGTTTTAACACCCACAATTTTCCCGGTGAGCGGATGAAACACCCTCACAAAAACTGTTTGGTGTTACATTTGTTTCCCTAACCCTGTGGTTCCCAAACTATTTCTGCATCAACTGCAACTGCCAGTCAATGACTCCATGCAATCTGCTGGAATTCCTTACATAGAATACAAGCTAAACCTTTCAACTGATTGAGATGTTTATATTGAAATGACTTTCTTGTAAAGTGCCTTGAGATGACAAATGTTGTGAATCGGCACTATATAAATAAACTGAATTGAATTGAAAATCCAGCTGAACTGGCAGATCTAAAGAGAAAATACTGTTTTAGTAGTGTAGGTTTAAGAAGGTTTAGAATTATTAATTAGAACTGGGTAATTTAACATTTATTGGGTAGATCACAGTTTGTTTTTTAAAATCTATATTGGGACGACTGTGACTCAGCAGGTAGAGTAGTTGTCTTGCAGTCGGAGTGTCGTAGGTTCAATTTCAGCTTCCTCATGTCGATGTTCCCCTTGGCAAGGCACTTAACCCAAGTTGCTTACAGAATGTGTGCGTGTTTGTGAGTGCTTCAGTGTGAAGGTGGCTTCAGTGTAAAACGCTTTAAGTAGTCAATATGACTACAAAAGCACTATATAATAATAAGGACATATATAAGGACAACTCCATTATTCATTCACTCGCACATTCACACACTGGTGGAAGCAAGCTACGGTTGTAGCCACAGCTGCCCTGGGGAAAACTGACAGAAGCGAGGTATGGTGTGGATGATCCTTCAACAAATTCTAAGGGGAGTTAGTTGTCACTTGAGGATTTGGAAGAAATCAATTTCTGAAAATGAGCAACATATACAGAAATGGATTGCCATTATGAGGAACATTGACTGAATCTATCACCGAATCTATAGATTAATTATGAAATATGTATTATGAATATAGTATATGTATGTGAAAGTAATAGGTATGTCATAAATTTACATTTGATTTTCAACAGCATTTGATGGCAATTTGAGGTCTTGGAGGGCAGCAGGCAAAAACGTACTCACGATTTCTGCAAACCAAGGGAATGGATTAAGAAATCTGTGCGCACGGTTTCATAAACTGACGGAATTACATTTTACGATATCAAATTTTATTTTCAGACCTGGCACCCGGCGAGCTCCATATACATGAACTATACCACCAGACTGATCTTTTTCATCCAGTCAGAGTATTCTTTAAAAATATGAATAAGAGCAATACCAGATTTTTTGACACTTCAGTTCTGCTTTGCTCTCAATGAAGACATTTAAATAAAAAAAGGGAAAATAGAACATGAGCTCCATTTTTAAATATACTGTGTTATTACAAAAAAAGAAGACAAAGTTGGAAGAAAAACATCAGAACATGAAAAAATATACACTTGAATCCTGTAGTCCTGTAGTTAACTAACATTGTGCATTTTAGGTCATTTCCTGAGCTACTGTGTCACAAGTGAAAAACATTTCAGGTGGACCCAGTCAAGGTAGCCCATAACTGTGGTCCCAGCTCTCTTCATGTCATTTCTGAATGCCAGGTGTTCAAACACTTGTGTGAAACAATAAAATGCAGATAAATTCTTTAGAAATCAGACTATATGATTTCCTGATTTTAAAAAAAAGCAGTCTCTCACAGTGCAAATGCACCTTCTGTACAATGTGAATTTCAGACCCCTCCATAATTTCTAACTGGGAGACCTTGCAAAATTGCAGGGTGTTCAAATACTTATGTTCCTCACTGTATGTGAAAATATAATTACCCCTAAATCTAATAAGTGCCACACTTGCTGGTAAAAATTGCAATCAAGTATCTGCAATAAACTGGGGAGGGATATTGGCCCTCTCACCAGGGCCAAAATCCCCCCCTAATGATTGCCAGTTATTGCAGATACTTGATTGCAATTATTACCACCAAGGCTGGCATTTCCAGTTATTTTGAATAGTTTTGGAGAATGAACGGCTTGTTTAAGGTCATGCCACAGCTTCTCAATACCAATTAGGCATTATACGGTATTTCTGAGTGCTACACAGTGGCGCAGTTGGTAGCACTTTTGCCTTGCAGCAAGAAGGTCCTGGGTTTCGAATCCCAGCCTGGGGTCTTTCTGCGTGAACTTTGCATGTTCTCCCTCTGCATGTGTGGGTTCCCTCCCGGTACTCCGGCTTCCTCCCACAGTCCAAAAACATGACTGTTAGGTTAGTTGGTCTGTCTGTCTAAATTGCCCTTAGGTATGGTTGTTTGTCCTGTGTGTCTCTGTGTTGCCCTGCGATGGACTGGCGACCTGTCCAGGGTGTACCCTGCCTCTCGGTGAGAGGAGTACTGAATATAAAATTGTGCCAGGAACAGAAGAGCAATAAAAGGCTTTAACTGCATTCGTGCCTTTTTCTAATTTATTTTCAAGCTGCAGTTAATCCTTTTCTTTTTTAATCAATAAAGTGAATTTATTAGCAAAAACGTAACATATTTCTCATACCAGGCCAAGCTGTATCCCCATAATAAAACCAGGACCACCACTCCTACAGATGCAGCAGCAGACAGCGATGACACCCTCAGAACATAAGATGTACCTGGAAAGAAAACAAGCTTTTCAGTGAGTAAGTGACGGCAGCTTATCTTTTGGGCATTCTGTATTTTGAATGGCAACTTTCCAAAGTCTTCGAGTTTAGCATCAGAATGTCACAATGGAGTGAGGTACCTGCTACTTTTGCCCAAAGGACACAGGAACTTCTTGACATCTTGGAGAGAAAATACTCAGGTTAAGTCTGCTGCACTTTCCAGCGCTTAACTTTACTGTTCTTATTTTATTATATAGTGCAACACACAGTTGAAAACTCACCGTTTTCCACTGACTGACAACTCGCAGAACAATAAAGTAGGTGTCACCACTCTTTAGGGGTGCATTATAGAAGCCCCCATAGAGGACTCCATCCCCCACAGTAAAGTTAACATCCGTTCCAAGATTCTGGACAACCAGCTGGGCAGTCATGTACTCAGCTGGTGATTGTGTTTGGCTTAAACGGTCTAAGCTTGCAGGAGAGGAGCAGTCAAACAAGAGAATCTCCTCAACAGGAAGCACAAATATTTGGTAGACACTGCCAAATCAAAAAACACAAACGTGCATTATTTCACATTCATTGTTTGCTATCATCCTATCAGTTTAAGTACTACAAACTCCTGTTTTCCTCACACATTCAGATGTCATCTACATAATTCAAGGAAATCAGCAGATAATTTTCTTTGGTATGTTTTCTCATGTTCTCTACAATCTGTAAATAGTAAAAGCTTTCTAAACTGATACAGTAAAACAATTTTCATGAAAAGAAGTGTTAGTAATTTAAGTAGACTAAAGAACTTCAGCATGTCAGGACATGTGGTGGCATGGAGATAAACATACCTAATTTACAACTTCGAGAGTGCTCAAACAGATGTGAAGATTATTTTTAGTGTCAATGTAATGTCACCAGACCAAAGTTTTTATTATGTAGCAGGTAATGCAACATGATAAAATACTGAATATGTTTTATTTTTTTGCCTTTAAACTGTGGATTCAGTGTCACTGTTCAGAAAAGTTTAACCACTTACAGTGTCGGGTAAAAATATTCACCCCCTTTGAACTTTTTCACATTTGGTCATGGTACAAAGACATTGATAAAGTATTTTATTGGGATTCTATCATAAAGCGTGGTGGTAGCATCGTGCTGAAGCTGGTCAGAGTTGCAGGCGAGATGGATGGTGATGTATACAGGCCAATCTTAGAAGATAATCCGCTTGAAACCACAAAAGACTTGAGTCTGAAGCGCACCATCATCCTCCAGCAGGACAACAGCTTTAAACAAACAACCAGAGCTACAATGTAAGGGTTTAGATAAAAGTAAAAGACTAGATCTAAATCCCAAGGGGAATCTGTGGCAAGACTTCACAGACACCCTCCATCCAACATTACAGAGAGAATAGTGGGTAATAAAGTCCAGGGCCCTCATTTCGTTTGTAGAAACTGTCCTATATTCTATTCTACGAATGAAATTTTGACTATTCGTACGAACACAGGAAAAAGTAATTTCAGTGACACCAAGATCGAGGTGAAACATAGGTGGGCAAAAAAAAATTGGTATTGAGAATGTTACCTTATAGGATCCAGTGTGTTGGGAGATCTTTGCAGCCTCAAAGTTGGCACTGGAGTCTCCAGTTCTGTGTAGTAGACAACGGGTGCTGGAGGTGCTTTTCAGAATAAAGATGGATATATTGTTATTCACCAACGGCTTATGTTCACTGGTCAGTATAAAGGAGACTAAAGTAAATCATCTATAATCGCAATCATATTAAATATTCATTATCACTTAATTTTTAAACTTGAGGTGGTGTGGTACCTGATAGACTTGTGTTGGCTGTGATGGTGGCTGTGAATCTGGCAGTTACTGCTGTAATGGAAATGCTGTAGTTTGTTAATGGAAGCAGCTGGAGGCAAATTCTTAGCCAATCATCCTTGGACCTCAAAAAACATCGTCCTTTGTCTAGAAATGACCTCTGGTAGTCTCTGGATCCAAAATAAATGACCTGAAATAGTAAAATCCACATGTTTAGTCAGAGTTAAAGAAGTTCCCTATTGATATGGTGAAAAAAAGAAAGGAGGAAATATAACTTACCTTATAAAGTTCAGTATCCTCCTCATACTTCTCTGCCTTCCACTTCAGACAGTTTCCATTATGGAGTATTAGCTGATTAATAGGTGGTTTGATTTCTGTATCACATAAATAGATACAAGTAGTTGTCAGAAATTTACATCTATTCTTATTTGAGCATGTAAAATATTTTATTTTGAGCTTTTAATAATTTTACGCTATAGCATATGTACAGTAGGTACAATATAGTATAATATGACCATATTTCTGATAGGGCCATTGACATAAAATCTACATCAGGTGTTGGCAACAACAGAACTACCGCTAATACACACAAACACAAAAATCGAAGTTAATTTGCCTAAAAATGTTTATTGTTAATTTTGGAACGCTTAGAAGTTTGTAACATATTTTGTGGGAATGCCTCTTTGATAAAGACCACTTCAAGACATCTTCTTTATGGAGAAACTAATCACATGCATTACTCTGGTGTGATTTTGAACCATTTTTCCACGCAACGTTTCTTTAAATCTTGACCATTCTGGGGGTCCTTTCTATGCCATCTGATCTTCAGTTTTTTTCCTAGATTTTTAATTGGATTCAGTCAGCTGGTTAAATGGAGTATTTCAGTTTTGATTTCATTCGCCAAAATTAATTAAGAGTTTTCTTGGCTGTGTGTTTGGCACCAATGTCTTGCCTTGAAATCCAGACTTGTGTATCTTCAGATTCTTATCGAGACTGTCCCAGTACATTTCTCTATTTGGCCTTCCTTCAATTATTTGAAACCAGGCAGTACAGTAAGACAGCATAGAGGCAGTGGTGTCCAAAGTCGTTCCTCCAGGACACCGGCCCTAGATCTAAATCCTGGATGTTTTAGATCTTCCCCTGGTCCAACACTACTGAATGAAATGATAGTTAATTAGCAGAACTCTGCAGAATTTCGCCCTGCTGAGGAGATAGTTGAACCATTTGAATCAGCGGTGTGGGAGCAGAAACACATCTAAAGCTGGCAGGACACAGACCCTTGAGGAATATGTAGTGGTATTTGCATTTATGTTTATGTTCCTTGCGTTGACACTCCTGAAAACTAAAGGTTCGAAAAGGAACAATGCCTTAGAGTGTTGGTTGTCTGCTTAATGTGCTTTTCCCCCCTGAAAATCCTACATCTGATGACGCCTATGAGCGTTGTTTTTGGGACTTTTTTTGTAAAGGTCTCTGTTTTGGCCAATCATACACTGTGCAATATTTTAGGAATGAGAAACATATTTAAAGGTCGTCAGCTAACATGAATCAAGCTGATACTGATGTGCACATAGCAGCAGGAAAGCTTTCTAAATGTTTTCTAAATGCTTTCCAAATTGATAAGACTTGAGCTGGTTTTTGGTCTATGTCTTTTTGCACATCCTTCTCTTCATAAGTTCAATACTTATTCCCTGTATCCTACAGTATTCTTACAGATAACTATTTATGGTTCAATTTACTTTGTCTTTGTATGTGTTGATTACTTTTGGTTGATACCAACATCTGGTGTGAACTTTGTGTTAATAGTGCCATAAGAAATATGTGAACTGAAAAAAAAAACAGTGATGCATTCAGTACTTATTTTATTCGCTTTATAAATGATGGTCAATGATTGAAAACACCATAGTGTCTAATTACTGTTACTTGTAAACTCACCAATACATGTCAGGGTAGCTCTCAACCACAGTCCAGATGTTCCACACACAGACACGTTGGTACCCCTCCAGCTGTGATATCCCGCTGCGCAGCGGTGGATCACAACACTTCTATTGTGCCACACTACCTCTGAGTGGGCAAGGAAGGGAACAGGGCCACATTTAGCTGAAAAAAAAAACAAAAAAAACTGATTGACTCACTCAGATATGGCATAATTCATCCCACATTAGAAAGTACTCATTTGTTTTCAGTATGCACCCAAGGGAGACCAAGATTATTTCACTAATAACACGTATCTGACAAACACCAATGTGTTCTGCTGTGCTGGTTGCTGGTGATCGCTGCAAGCCATTGTTGACGGAAAGAGAATCACATGCAGTTAAGGTGGCACAAACTCCACGTCTAACACCCGGAGTGTGCAGGGTTAGAGATTAGACACATAACAGTGACATGCTTGAGAACATGCAAGGAGATGAAACGGTCCACATCGGCTGAAAAGTTTGTCTTCATGTATAAAGGATGTTCCCCTACCTTTGCATTTTAGAGATACATCCCCCCACACTCCTGACAGTGAACATGTTGACAAATCGTTTCCATTGTCTCGGTAAAATCCATCCACACACTCACAGTGCGCAACACTGCCTGGTGTGCTGTTACCGTCCCACAGCAGTTTAGTGTTGGGGAGACATTTTGGGTGACCGCAGTTTACTTCTGTGTACAACAAAGAATTAGCATGGACTGGGTGCAACAAGTGCAGCAAACTCACAACTGCCCGCATACAATCAGTTAGGAAAAGTGCACAACAAGATGAACATTAGGAAAGATAACATTTTTGCTACATTATGTTAAAGGTAATCGTGTTTAACGTATACGTGCATCTAAATAAATTAGAGTACAATTAAAATGAAAATTTGCTTGCACAATTCAGTTCAAAAAGTGAGACCTGTATATTAAATAGATTCACTGGATACAGAGTGATCCATGACTGAATATTACATAAAGGCTCTAAAAGGTCTGGCTTAACACAAGAAATGTAATAGTGTTTCCTTTTAACAACCTAGTTATGCACTAAACTAGCAGTATTCACCTGACCATGATCTGTATATGTGTTTTGGGTTTTTCACACAGTTTTGCGTTGCCACCCTCTGTTGTGGTCTTTGATTTATTTCATATCACTTCATCCCACATTCAGTTAACTGTTGTTACTTCAATACCTGTTACTACCTCCTGAGGTGGATTTAAGGCATAATATTGGTGGGTTGACTTCAACACCCCCTATCCATGCTGGGACCTTTCAATATTCCATCAATATTCTTTGCTTTCAGCACTTTGCCAATATACAACTTATTTACCAATCATCTTTGGTGAAATATGCTCCTTGGGAAGGGTTCTCAGTGAAGGTCTCAGGTCTCCTGGACAATTTTTAAGTCTTACCCATGATTGTGTTGGTTGAAAAATAATAATTCTACATTAAAATATTTTATTAAAGTGTTCTTTTATAATATTCTAATGTTCTGTGAAACTAACTCTATAAGCAATAACTGTTGAAACCATTAGAAATAATAGCTTTAAATACCGTATATCCATGGGCGGTTCTAGACAGGGGCCACCAGGGGCCAGTGCCCCTGTAGAACAGGTCTTGGCCCTTGTACTAGCCCCTGTGCTGATGAGATTATACTAAATCAGGTTCTTATCATGAAATGTGCTGGAACAAAAACCGTAGCTTGTCGCTCCCTTAATTGGACCAATTTCCTTTTTTTTACCTTCACAGTTTTAATTAATCAGTTAATAAAAAAAAAAAAAAGTTGTTGGACTTTTAGCTTCAGCCGTATTGAGATAGGATCACAGTTTTCATCTGCAAGATCAGGGGTCTGCAACCTGCAACACTAAAACCGTATATGGCTCTTTTGGCACTTAAATTACACAGTAAAATATTGCCTTTTTTTGTTTTTGTTCTGTGCCCCCATGAAAAAACACTGGCCCCACCCTGGCCCCCCTGGTAAATTTGGTCTAGAACCGCCACTGCGTATATACTTCTGCGTATATACTTCTGCGTATATACTTCTGCGTATATACTTCTGCGTGTATTGAAGTATGAGTTACACTTTTTGAATTGAATTAATGTAATACATTCATTTTTAATGACATTCTAGTTTATTAAGATGAATCTTTATGCATTTGTTAACTGTTAACTGTAATATGTTAACACTCTTTATACAAAATAAACCTGCTTTACATAAAATATTTTCTCCAAAATTGTAGCTGGGAGTCCAACATTACTTCCAACTCTTGGGTCATAAAATGTTGCACCTTCACACGACAGATCAACATCCTCCCATAATCCATTTTCTCCACACACTGAGTAGTTTCTCAGGCCTCTGGTGTAATATCCTTCTTCACATTGGTAATACACCACATTACCGATGCGTGGTTCGCCATCCCATTGCATTTTAGCATGCTCTATAAAAGGAGGCTCCATGCAGCTGATTTCTACAACAAGAGAACCACAAGTCAGTGCAGAGCACTGGAAGCTAGATGTATGGTGGTGACAATATAAACATAAATGGCATACTGACACAACTGACACATCTTTAAGAAAGTTGTTGTGGAGAAGTTTTGGAGGTCTTGCAGTTTAATTCCTTATAAAATAGCAGAGGCGTTGTTAGGATCCTGAAGCATTGGGGGCATTGCGAAGAGGGTTAGTTATGTAATAAAAAAAACCAACCAATTTTTTCATCAATTTTCTGAAAGGATCGCAGGGAGGGACTGGTTCCTGTTTCCAATGGTCCCTGAGCGAGAGATGGGTTGCACTCTGGACAGGTTCCCAGTCTATCAAAGGGCAACCCAGAGACACAGGACAAACATCCATGCGTACACACTCATATCTATGGACAATTTAAAGTTACCGATTAACCTAACAGTCATGTTTCTGGACTGTGGGAGGAAGTCTGAGTACCCAGAAAAGAATAGAAAAATACACTCACCAGGCACCTTATTAGGTACACCTTGTTAGTACCAGGTTGGATCCTCTTTTGCCTTCAGAACTGCCTTAATCCTTCGTGGCATAGATTGAAGGTACTGGAAACATTCTTCAGAGATTTTGGTCCATATTGACACGATAGCATCACACAGTTGCTGCAGATTTGTCGGCTGCACATCCATGATGTGAATCTCCCGTTCTACCACATCCCAAAGCTGCTCTATTGGAGATCTGGTGACTGTGGAGGCCATTTGAGTACAGCGAACTCATTGTCATGTTCAAGAAACCAGTCTGAGATGATTCAAGCTTTATGACATGGCTCATTATCCTGCTTGAAGTAGCCATCAGACGATGGGTACACTGTGGTCACAAAGGGATGGACATGGTCAGCGACAACACTCAGGTAGGCTGTGGCGTTGCAACGATGCTCAATTGGTACCAAGGGGCCCAAAGTGTGCCAAGAAAATGTCCCCCACACCATTACACCACCACCACCAGCCTGAACCATTGCTACAAGGCAGGATGGATCCATGCTTTCATGTTGTTGACGCCAAATTCTGACCCTACCATCCGAATGTCGCAGCAGAAATCGAGACTCATCAGACCAGGCAACAGTTTTCCAATCTTCTATTGTCCAATTTTGGTGAGCCTGTTCATAGCTGACATGAGTGGTACCCGGTGTGGTCTTCTGCTGCTGTAGCCCATCTGCCTCAAGGTTGGAACTGTTGTGCGTTCAGAGATGCTCTTCTGCATACCTTGGTTGTAACGAGTGGTTATTTGAGTTACTATTGCCTTTCTATCAGCTCGAACCAGTCTGGCCATTCTCTTCTGACCTCTGGCATCAAAAGGCCCTTTCGCCCACAGAACTGCCCCTCACTGGATATTTTCCCTTTTTCGAACCATTCTCTGTAAACCCTAGAAATGGTTGTGCGGGAAAATCCCAGTAGATCAGCAGTTTCTAAAATACTCAGACCAGCCCGTCTGGCACCAACAACCATGCCACGTTCAAAGTCACTTAAGTCACCTTTCCTCCCCATTCTGATGCGCGATTTGAACTGCAGCAGATCGTCTTGACCATATCTATGCGTAACTAACTTATGCGTCATATCTATGCCTAAATGCATTGAGTTGCCGCCATGTGGTTGGCTGATTAGAAATTTGCGTTAACGAGCAGTTGGACAGGTGTGCCTAATAAAGTGGCCAGTGAATGTATATATGGTATACATGACCCAGAGAGAGAGACCCTGCTTGTTTTGTTTTTTTGTTATTTAAACATTTAACATTGATATAGTTTTTATACATTTAAACAGATTAATACATAACTTTATTAGATGTTTGTTTTTTTAGATGTTCCCTTGTGGAAATTAGACACAATTTAAAGGAAATATAATATGTGTCTTTTTAAACAAGTTATAATAGTTCTATGGTCTGGACAAAACATGATAATGAAGTTCTGTGCACAAAATCACTCTCACATAAAGCGATCTCATGAGCTCAATTCTTGACTATTCCTGTCCTGTTCAGAATCAGCTGTTTAGAGGGTTCTGTCACTTTTATGCAAAGTATAGGTTGCAGGATTTGCCACAAACGAGAATGGCGTGGAATTGGAATTGGTGGGTGGGGTTTGACAAGTGAGGGTCGGTTATATGCAAATTCCGCTTATTATGACATCACAACAAGGCACTTTTTCAAAGGACTTGTAGGACAAGATTTCTGACAGAACCAATTTGCAAAAAAAAAAAATTGATGGATGGTTTTTATTCATGTTTGGAGGGCTTATAGAGGCAGCAGAGACACAAATGGCAACACAAAAAGATGAAAAAAGTTACATTTGCATAATATGTCCCCTTTAAAGCTCATTAGGAGCTTTAGCCCCAAATGTTCCGCTCTAACAATGCCTCTGCGAATTGAATTTAGCACAGACTGGAAGGAATAAAGAAGTGCAATAACTGCCGAAGCGGATAAAACATTTACAGAAGCATGAACCAACTTTTATCGTATTATGTTATTGTGATTTATGTACACAAATACTATGTACAATACAAAAAAAAAAAAATCAGTCATACAACAGTCTTTACCATAGTTTGTGCTCTAAATTGTTACAAAGATTCCGAAATGAAAATAAAGCATCAGTTTTCTTGAGTCATAAAATATTCCACCTTCACACGACAGATCAACATCCTCCCACAATCCATTCTCTCCACATGCTGAGTAGTTTCTCAGGCCTCTGGTGTAATATCCTTCTTCACATTGGTAATACACCACATTCCCAATGTGTGGTGTCCCGTTCCATTGCATTTTAGCATGCTCTATAAAAGGAGGCTCCACGCAACTGATTTCTACAACAAGAACACAGAAGGTGAAAGGAGAGAACTGGAAACTGAATGTAAGCCGTTCAGAATGACAGCGTCTTGCAAAAGTCCAAATGAATTTATTTTTTGCTTGTTACGTTTTAGTCAAAAATTTCTGTAAAGCCTGACGGGATTTTCTGCAATAGACCAGCACAAAACATTATGCCACTAATAGTGTTTTGGATGTACTGAAAGATGCTATGTTTTAATCTCCAAAGCACCTCATTTCACATGTTTGGTATGCCCAACATGACTCATGGCAAACTTCAGAGAATATTTTTGGCTTGTTTTTAGAAGTCAACAATTTTGCCTCCCTTAAATAAAATTTTGATTTGTGGACTTTATTACAAATGGTTGGCCCTGCTAACAGATTCTTCCACCTGAGCTATGGATCTCTGCAGCTCCTCCGCTTGTCTGATCAATGCTCTCTTTGCCCGTTTAGGTGGACAGCATGTGTCTTCGCGGGTTTGCGGTTAAGCTACACTGCTTCCATCTTCATAAATTGGATAAAAAATACAAATCTTGGAACATAACACAAACTTTGATACATGTAACAAACATCTTCAATCTTGTCCAGTTCAAAATGATGGGCTACTTTGTGTTGCTCTATCACATCAAATCCCAACAAAATACATACATACTTTTACAAGCCACTTTAAGCAGGAATGGATTACTGACACAAATCTGAAAAACAAGACTTTAAAGCTGTTGCACTAATAATTCATTACACTTACATATAGATGAATATATAAGTATCACCTTGGCAGGACAGTGAGGGTATATCCCATCCTCCACTGGCAGAACACACTGATACATTTCCTCCTCCAACATTGACATATCCACGATCACACTTATAAACAACCTTAGAGCCCACAGTGGAAACTTTATCCCACACCATTTCTACGTTAGGGATGGATATGGGCTCTCCACAGTCAACCTCTACACAGATGGACATGAATTATTTAGCAGAGTGGGGGAAAACGATCCATATGTAGAGAAAACAAAATGAGCCACATGACATTTTCAAAGAAAAAATATTACCTTTACACAGAATGCCTGGAACCGTCCAGTAACCATTATCTGCACACACTGACACATTGCTACCTTCATGATGATAAAATCCTACATTACAGTAATAAGTTGCTGAACTTCCGGAGGTGAAGTTGCCATCCCACAACTGTACAGTGTTGGGCACAAGAGGTGGGTCTCCACACAGTATCTCTGAGACAGGAAATGATGCACATTTTAATTACAGTGGTCATACAAACACCAAAAAATAAAATTAAATAAAAATCGACACATTTTAAGAAAACTTGGGATGATTTGTTACAAAAATTCTTCATGGCAATACTTTGAGGTCTTATACAGTTGGAAAGCCTGTTTGTTCTTAAATCATGCCACATTTATTAGAAAAATGCATTTTTGGGTCTGGCAGCCGAGTTAAGTTTATGGGTTGCGCCCATCAATGGCGAACCGTATTTGACGGAGGAAGTGTGATGATGTGGGGCAGCGTCTCCCTCTGTGGATAAACAAGTTGCCTCAACATGAGGGATGGAGTACTCGAGTCCTGGACTCGGACTCAAGTCCTGGACTCGGACTCAAGTCCTGACTCAAGTCCCTTTTAAGGGAATTGTGACTTGACTTGTGGCAGCACGCCAATGACTTTGCAGTTGGACATGCAACATTAGGATTTAGACATGGACTCAGACTCCTACATGTGAAATTTCTATTGTTAAAATTAGCATGTAGGCGATGCTAATGTTAGCTTGTTATATCAGAACAAAATTTGGGACAAATTTAAAGGTCTCATTCACTCGTTTTTTTTCAATCAATTTCCTGTGGTCTCTAGTCAAATGAACGTCTTGTGAGCCGTTTTGTGGACAAAATGCTCTCTCTCTCTCCCATTTCAGGAACTTGCAGTTTGTCATGGGAGAGGGTGGGGTGAAACGTCAGGATCACGAGTCTAACTCATTATTATTCACGATATGCAAACATCTCGTCTCTGATTGGCTAACAGCAATGCTACTCTTATGCTGCCTTGGATCAAATAATTAACTTACTTTGCTGCCGGTTTTCCAGAACAAATTCCAAGAGTTTCTTCCTGAGCTCCTCTTTCTTGGGTCAAAAATGCAACGCTGATGTGCTATGTCCACAAATAACACAAACCCGACTGTGTTCTGCCATGTTGTGGAGTTGCTAACGGTTAGTTTCCGTCCAGCCGAGATGCGCTCTCCTCTCTGTGGCCCCCACCGTTACACAGGCGGTCGCAAGCCAAGGTGGGCGTGGCCATTACAGTTTTCTGCGTAGATAACACGGCTTTCTCTGACTTAATCTTTTCAGCTCAGATTTCTTTTTGGGGCTTAAGCAGCCAACGGGAGTGGGACCAAGCCCGGACTTTAGCAGGGGCTTACCGGGGCGCCAGCCCAGGGCCCCGGCGTTGTGGGATAGTATTTCCACTTTTTTTATTATCCGAGTCTCAACTGTGTTTTATTTTGAAAAATGACCAAATTCTCTCCGTTACTTCCAGCTATAACTTGTGCTAGCCTCGGCCACGTGATATGCCACCTCTAAAAACAAACCCACAAGCTAGCATTATGATTAAAAACAGAAGTCTCTGAAAAGGTTCTGTGAAGAAACAGAAGAAGAAAAATTCTCCACAAGTGTTTTTTTTGTTTTTTTTTTGTGGTTGTTAGACTAATTTCTGAAATAGATCGCAGGTATCTTTTTGTTGTTGTTGTTTTTATTGTCCTACTCAGTTGCACATTCTAATCAGAGTATGCCACTTTATTTTTAATAACTGCACAGTACTTTGTTTTTTGGAATTGTGTCCTTAATGTACATATGATAATCTCAATTGTGTTTTTATACTTTTTCTACCTTTCTTATGTAATCGTGAATGCTTCTGTCCCTTTGCTGCTGTTACAGCTGAAGTTTCCCTTTGTGGGACAAAGGATTATTATATTCTTGTTCTAGGTATAGTGCATATGATAACTCCAAGACCTTGGGCTTCCTAAACAATTATTGGTTAGGGTATTCCTTGTAAACTGTCATGTTGCCTGATCTACCTTTCTAGAAACATATTTGCTTTTATCCATGTTCTAACTGACTGGCAGATAATTTTTTGACATTTGTTTCCTTTTCATTTTAACAAGTAGTTTGAATTAAAGACTGAGTGTGGATACCTTTATTTCCTCTTGTGAAGGACTTAAGCCGAGTTCACACCGCCCAAAACGGTAACGCCCAGAAGGGCAAGATTGCATGTTAAATCTATGGTTGAGGCTGTCAGAGGGCCATCAGAGTTTCTGCGGTGCTTTGTGTGCTTTGGCCGTGGCAATTTTTGAAACTTTTGCTGCTTTCTGAGATTCAAAATGGCAAAAGCCAGCAACGCAGAAGTTGAGCTAGCTGAAGTTGAGCTAGCTGAACTTTCGCCGTCGTCCCCTGAGCGTCAACCAGAGTGTCTCACTGAAGGGACGTCACCACACATTTAAAGTAAAGCAAAAGCGAACCTCATCCATACGCAGCTCCTGGAGCAAATGGTTCAACTCTCCAAAATTTAGAACGCCTCTCAAGAATGGGGTTATCTACAAACGGCGCTCATGCGCCCGACGACAACGTTGTCTAGCTTTATTTAGCAAATAAAGCCAAGCCACTCACTCGATATGATCCGCCATTGTTTTAAACATCCGGCAACAGAGGAAGCCCTGCCCACGCTCTCTTTTTTTTTGCTCAGCAAGTGGCAGGCTTTGCAACTTTAAGCTTAAAAATGTATATGCATAGATGATTGGGAATCTGCATACATAAACAATTAATCGATACTAGATTCAGGCTCCTCCAATACAAGTGGCTGATGAGAACTTGTGTGACACCAGAAAAATCGAATAAATATAACCGAAATACACCTGATATATGTATAAAGTGCACCGATACTAAAGGAACGCTGTTCCATTGTATGTGGCAATGTCCTAAGGTTGGAGTGTTTTGGATGGAGATTGAAAGAGTGATATAAATGATCATTTCAAAAGACATTTCAAACAACCCTGCAGGTTTTTTTTAGGTATCTATCCTAAAAAACATAATTTTACAAATAGTGAGCAAATTATGATAAATATGTGCCTCTTACAGGTGAAAAGAACAATAGCTATATATTGGAAGAAAACTAATAAGCCTAAGATGGCACATTGGTTGAATGTATTTTCTCTGGAAAGGATTACATGTGTTAGAAAAGGGAAATGATCAGTATTTGAAAGAGTATGGGGACCATTTAAAATGTTTGTGCAGAATTATAATTTGACTGAAGAAGATTAATTCCTGTGAACCTTTTATTTTATTTTATTTTATTATGATATTATATTGTTATTTTTATTTTTCTGGTATGTAAAATTAAGCAAATGTTTGGGCAACATATTGCTGGCATACAATTCCTAATTGTATTGTATCATTATTTTGCAAAAATTCAATAAAAGACATTGTTGCAAAAAAAATGTTTACGCTTCAAACTAGTTGCTTTGTGAGCGTTTTTTGATGAGGAGGTCGAGTTTTTTGATGGCGACAAAGCGTGCCATGCTCCCTATGGCACGCTTTGTCTCCCTACATTATAAATGTAGGGAGCATGTACAGTATAGCATACAGCTTGTTTGTATGGCTTTTGTAATACACACATATATATGTTCATGTACAACTATGATTATGTAGAAAAGCTGGGTATCGCTTCAAATCTCAAGAATCAATTCCGATTCTCAAGAGTACAAATCAATTATCACGATCCTATCCAGTCTGTTCCAATTCAGTATTGATATGTGTCAGTGGTATTAAAAACATGTTGTTGTTTTTTTAGCTGTTTCCTTAATAATATTCCTGTAATTCAACGATGCAACACTGGATGGGGTGACAGTTAACCGGGGGAACTATATTAACGCTTTCAGACCTAAGCTTTAAAATGCCTGTCTGGACTTTTCCTTCCAATTCTAGCTGCAGAAAGGGCAAACAATGTTAAATGATTGAATCGATTTTTAGGAATGTTTATTCTCCTAAAGGCGGCCCTGCCTGGACAACAGTATGACTTGCAGCATACATGTCCTCAGAGTGAAGGATCATATTTCAAAAAGCGCAAGTTTTAAATGGTTTCTCAGTGAATGAGACCTTTAATAACTTCCCTAAGCCTCTGTAGGTACATGCGTGACATGTTTATTAATTTATTTTATTTTATTATACTGGACATGTTAATGTGTTTGGTGATAGTGTGGGGGCGTTGATTGCAGTTTTAAAAAAAATAAACAAAGTAAACCATATATGACTTCCATTATTCTAGTCTTAAAATCCACACCCTGCTCTCTTATTTTTGACTTGACTTGAACTGGAAGATTCTTTTGGGGCCTGTTGGACCTAGTGACTTGATATAGACTAATCCAATGTGACTTGGACTCGAACACTAAGGAGTCAAGTGTGACTTGGACTCGAGAAATAGTGACTTGACAACAACACTGCTCATCATTGGAGCAGAAAGTAATTTTTAAACCAATGCCAATCCCATACCTATTTTTCCTTCAAGATACTTTCCCCCACTAAACAGGCTTCATCAGAGACTACCTCCAGAATTTAGGAGTGGAGAGGATGGAGATGACCTGTCTGCAGTCCTGACCTCAACCCCACTGACACTGGTGGGATTAGCTTGAATGTACTGTTCATGCCAGAGGTACCAACACGACCCCACTGGCTCACTTGCAACAAATGTTTGTTGAAGAATGGGAGGCTGTCTGTTGTGGTTGTATGTGGTTCTCATGTGCACTACTGAGCCCTCTTTTCGTAAATTAATAAACTAGCAAATTCTCAGTTTGTGTTGTTTCTTCAAAATTCAATAACCCAGTCTAGTATATGCTGCCAAGAACGAATCAATAGTAAACGAAAAAAAAAATTTCACATTGCCAAAGAATGTTTGAACATTTTACAAACTTTGAAACTATTCGACTATTCTCTCTAATAGTACTTTATCTTTTTGCTAGTTCTTGATGTAACTGCAATGCAAATTAGAGGTTCAGACTGTCTGATCAAAGGCTTCAAAGAATAACCTGATGAGCCACTTGAACCAAAGGCTTTATGATATCCTTGTCTAAGATTTGCTGGCTTTATTTTTACTCCAACATATAAAAACGTCAGCGGTCAAAAAGTCTTTAAAAACAGGCCTAAATAAGGGAATTAAGGTACTCATCTTGTGTGTTACCTTGGCATGACAAAGTTGGAGATGTCCACTGTCCATTTGTATCACAGATGGACACATTATATCCTCCATTATTATGAAAGCCCTCTTTACACATGTACAGCACTGTGCAGCCAGGGGACGAACTGTTGTTCCACACCTGCACTGTGAATTCAATCATAGGAGGATTCCCACACAAGATCTCTACAGGGAAAACATTGACCAAAAACACATATTAACACTGCAATAATCAATATAGCGCATAACTGCAATATGGCTGACAAGAGGCCCTGCACAGGATAGTGAGGGGAGCTAAGAAAGCCAATGCAGAGACCCCTATACTCCTTTATTTGTGAGAGACTCCTCCCACCATCTCAATGAACTTTTTAGACTGCTGCTATCATCCTAATGGTCTGGCAACATCTAAAGAAGCGTTGATTTGATGGGAATTTTTTCATCATTCTCAACAAAGATAAAACAAATTGAAATAAAAGGACATGGACAATTTGCAATGGTTATTCCTACCAACCTAGGTGCCAGTTTTGGTATCTTGAAATCATAACATTTTCAACAGTAGGGGGGGACATTACCAAAATATCAGGGCATTTTCATAGAATTTGTTTTAGATAAGTGCTATTTTGCATGGTTCTGTTCCAAAGTTTAATTTGATCTTAATTGCTTTAATATTACTCATCTTTTTCTTATTTTTACTATTTTTTTTCTTTCATCATAACAAAAAACATTTTCTTCATCATCTTTATTGATTTTTCTGCATTTATATAATGTTTAAATCTGTTTCTGGTCTTTCTTTACTGCACATATAAATGCAAGTACATTTCTGAGGTCTACATTTTGTGTCAGTCGTTTATATAGCTTTTATTTTCTGGTGCAATTGTTATTTGTAAATCACTGTGTTATATTTAACAGTATGAAAAGTTCTCTAGAAAGAAAATCTGAATTAATTAATTGACCGATGTGAGCAATCCACAGAAAAAGACATGTTTTTCATTGTGTTAGACCAAACTTCCCTTTTAAATGACTGTTAGATTTCATGCAATATTAAATGTTGCTATTTAGCAAGAGGAATCTGTGCACATTCTTGCTAAAATCAGGAATTTACCTGCAATGGCCCATTACCCCCTCATCTTATGGCAGTTGAAGTTGTTGAAGTTGTTGAACAGAAGAGAAGTAATATTAAGAGGGTTGCATCTTTAAGAATAGTCACTTCAGTATTTTGTAAATTTTATTGCATGCTTTCCAAGTCTTAAAAAAATTGTGTGTTTTAGAAATTGTACAAATTTCACATGACATGAAAAGGAAGGAAAGGCCATTTTTACACAGTGTTCTAATGTGCTTGTCTGACACAATAGGTAATGGTTGAGCCACACAAAAAGTCACAAGTTGTGCCCTAGTGTACCTCAGGCTGCTTAGTAGTGACGACCTATCCAGGAGGGACTACTCTTTATCTTCATATATTTGGGAATTTTTACGGTATATTTGTACACATTCATAAAGCGATTGTTGAGAAAAGTCTAGAGAAGTACCGGTTTCAACTTCTTAAAGCTCCATCAGCCGATTTCATTGGCCCTTAGCGTGCAGCACAACATTACACATGTTCCTGTTGCCATACATGAAATCAGTTTCAGGAAATCACTTCACACTCAGCAGACTGAGACTAACATTCACATTTTTTCAATTCTCACATTGGATTATAACACTTCTAATCTCCACTGAAAATATAGCTTGCTACTATAGCAACCAAACATGACCATTATGTCGAAAGTTAAGATAGGTGCTCTTTGCTGAAAACAAATGTTTTAATAAAATGAGTAAACTCAGCTAAAAGGCAACTGCTACATGATTTTCACGGAACAGAAAAAAACTTTTTTTTTAATAGTTTTGGACATTTGGTGTCTAAACTATCAACAGTTAAAAGCAGGAAAGACTGTTTTACCTTCACAGACCAGAGTGGGCCCGCTCCACGATCCGTCCGCTCCACACACAGAGCTGTTGTCTCCTCCCCGCCACACAAAGCCTTCATCACAGCCAAACCTGGCCAAACCACCGTACATGGTTCCTGTGACATACAGGAGTACTGTGTCTTCCACTGGGCCAGGCTGACCACAGTCAACCACTGAGGGGGGACAGATACAAGAACAACTTCACTTCCTGCTTTCCACCTAACAATGTTCAGAATGATCTGGGAGCTGGCTGGATCTCACAGGATTCACAGCACCATGCAAATGTGTTAATTCCCCTTGAGCTTTTTTCATATTTTGTCACTACAGACTGATTTTATGGGACTGACTAACAGCAAGCAGGACATGACTGTAAAGTGGAAGGAAAATGATGCCTTCCGTGTTTTTCCCCAGCTCAAAAGCGGAATATATGTTTTTCAATTGTATCCTCTCAGTTATTACTTTGTAGGACCCCATTTCACTCCAATAACAGCTACAAGTATTTTCTCTGTTAGCTTTTGTACATTTACATACTGGAATTTTGCCCATTTGTCAGTGCAGAATTACTGAAGTTGAGTCAGAGCAGATGGGGAGCGTCTATGGACATCAAGTGCTGCCACAGTTAGGGTTGTTGACTTGCTTGAAAGTGACCCTCCACCAGACAGCCTTTTTACCTCTGTGTACCCTACACTATCCCATTACTGCACACAGGACTTCCTCTGACTTTCCTGTAATGATGACTTTCTTTTAGCCATCCTTCCATAATGTTTAGATTTCTGGAGGGCGTGGCTAATCACTGTCTTGTCATCAGATTCTCTCACTTGAGCTGTGGATCTCTGCAGCTCTTCCTGAGTTATCAGGGTCCTCTTTGCTACTTCTCAGATTAATACTGTGGTGTCTTTTTAGCTGGTAAATTTGCAGTTGTGCCAGATCCAACAGTGCTCTATGATATGTATAATGCTTGGAAAATTGTTTTATAGCCTAACCCTGCTTTAAACTTGTCAACAAGTTTCTCCCTGACATATTTGCTGTGCTCCTTGGTTTTCATGAAGCTGTTGATGCTCTAATGTTCTCTAACGAATCCCTGAATGCTTCACAGAACAGATGGATTTATGCTTACACATTTCGAGTCTCATTTACCAGTTAGGTATTTCTGAAGACAATCCAAAGTTTTTTGAGACACAAGAGTAAAGGGGCCTGCAAATAAACGCTTGCAAGTTTTTTCTGATTTGCAAGAAATGTAGAAAAACATGTCTCCTTGCCCTTCCACTTCAGTTATGTGCTAATTTGTATTGGTTTGTTACATTAAATCAATTGATGTCTGTAGTTTTAATTTAACTAAATATGAAAAAAGACAAGGGAATGTGAAAACGCTCACCATGCACTGTATACTATAACATATGCGTCAAGTCTCTGTTTACCCTTGCAGGACGCTCCGTCTCTCTGGGGCTGAAAAGGCTCAGCTCCGTTGTGGACTCGGTATCCAACCCGGCAGCTGCAGTCAAAGCTGCCCTCAAGGTTTCTACACTGACCTCCCTCTCCACACAGTCCTGTGATCCTACACTCATCAATATCTGCAGAAACAAAGGGCGAAAACAACATTATTCATAGAAATAGAGACACCTATCCACTCCTTCAGACCTACATTAAGCTCACCTTGGCAGTGTGTTCCGTCATTTGGGATGAAGACAGCCATGTTGTTCGATGGGCTGTAGCCAGCCAGACAGGTGCAGTAGTAACTACCATATGTGTTGTGGCATGTGGTGTGCAGCCCACAGATCTTACTTGCTCCTATCTGACACTCATCTTTATCTGGAAGAGCAACAGAGTCAACAATGTCTAACACAAGCCTGACTGCCCCCTCCCCCGCCCCTCTTAAAATATCTTTATAACATTACCTTCATTATCTCTCATTTAGTATCTATTTTGCTGCTAGGTTTTACCCTCTGTTCCCAGAACCACTAACTCTGTGTGTCATTATCTTCAGGTGTTCTGGTTGCTTTGTGTTTGTATTTTGATTACTTCCTTTTTAATTTATGTTCAGCCTCAGTTCTTGCTTATTAGTTCGTTCTCTTTTCAGCTTGGTTTAGTCTTGCTTTTCCTTAGATCATGTTTTAACTTGGTTATTATTTACATTCTATTCATCTTTCTTTCATGTTCATTGGTCTCCTTCCCTCATCCTGCCTTCCTGGTCTCCTCTCACAGCTACACGTTGTTCCTGATCAGCCACCTTTTGCTTGTCTAGCAATCAAGCTCCCTGGTATTAAAACGGCGTTTTCTAAGTCAGGTCAACAAGCCCCCAAGAATTATTAACATAAATACATTCATGTTCTCATTCACATATTTTAATGCTTTCATCAAATCATAACAGCTTTTGTCTGAAGTGGTCACTTTTGACCAATTTAGCAATTGTATTCACTTTTAAATGGCCTACATTTGTATAGCGCTTTTTCAGTCAGAGGACCACAAAGCCCTTTACACTACATTCGGTCATTCACCCATCTATGCATACATTCACTTGCTGGTGGTGGTGAGCTACACTGCAGGCACAGCTACCCTGGGGCGCACCGACTTTAACTTTAACTACAGAAATTCAAGTGGGTTGTAAACAATTAAAATTCCACTATGCTCTTCAATACACATTGTTTCTGCACATCAGCTGATAAAAATGTCTGACAAACATTTTTTTGTCAGAAATTAATGACATCCCCCCCCCCAAGTTTGACCTATTAGCTTTAAGGATCAAGACATAAACCTGTAGGTAATATTTTTAAACACACAGCAAAGCAAAAGATGGAATAGTGTAGTTTAAAGCGGGAGGATTGATGCATACGCATATATTAGCAACATGGTTCTTCATAAACAAAATGGGTTACATGTGAGCAAACAGCTGAACTTTGCTCATGCAGACACTTTGGTGCCCTCTGGAAACTTTCATTAATATCTTTAAAAGAATAGCGGCACAAACATTTTTTTAGCAGGATAAACTAGCACAAACATGACACAAATGTTTGAAACCAATTTTGTTTGATGTGGGTAACGTGGGGTGACTTGTTGACCTGTTAACCTGTTAACCTTTAACCTCCATTAATATCTTTAAAACAAAAGCAGCACAAATCAAAGTTTAATCAGCACAAACCAGCACAAAGTTGATTGACACCAATTTTGTTTGATTTGGGTAATGTGGGGGGCTTGTTGACCTTTGATGACTTCTGGAAAATTTTATTAATATCTTTTATAAGATAATGGCACAAACAAAAGTTTAGCAGCACAAACATAGCACAATTGATGGGCACTAATTTTGTTTGATTCAGGTAATGTGTGTGGGGGGGGGCTGGTTGACATTTGATGACCTCTGGAAATTTTTCTTAATGTCTTTAAAGGGATAGCGGCACAAACAAAAATTTTTGTAGCACAAACATTTGACACAAATTTTGTTAGACTTATGTTGGTCTATCACATAAAATCCCAGTAAAAACATAGAAATTTGTGGTTTCCTATGACAAAAAAAACAAAAAAAACATATATGAATAATTTTGCAAGCCACAGTATATACTTTGGCACTAAATGGTTCTATTACCAATGTTTAAGGCTCAAACATTGTGCAATGATTTTTATTTCTGGGTGCTAACATTAGATATTACTACAATATTGCTATGCAACAAAGATGTAAAACAAACTGAAGAAACGTTTTGTAAAGTAACAGCTTGATGTTGCAAGAACCTAAGTTACTTTTTGATGTTGCTGTTGACCTGCTCAGAGCTAACGTAAAACATTCAAATTTTAGATGCCAATAGCAAAACCAAAGGACTAACTTGCCCCCCAAATTTTTTATGTAGAAATGGTGGAGGAAAGTTTACTTGTTTACACATTTCTACTTGGCAAATGTATTTTTTTTCTTTGTTTTTAAATCTTCTGAATTTAAATCATGAGAAGGATAGTAAGGATATAATAATCACATTTTTGACAATTAAATGGATTTACAGCCATTAACTTTGAGATTTAAAGCTGCTCAGTATATTTCTGATTGCACATTCATTTCTTAGCACACAAATTGTGACTGTGAGGAAAATACATATTTGGATTTCACAAATAAATTCATATAAAATAAGCAGTTTTAACCTTGACAGAAGGTTCTTCCATTTCCAACAAAGCCGTACTTGCAGTTACAGACTTTGCCAGAGCCATCGGACTTGTCCTCACATGTGGCGTTAGCGTGGCAGGTTGCACACACATCCAGCACAGCTTGGCTCCAAGCTGGGATGGCTGAAGATAGAAGAAATGTCCAGTGATAAATAATTTGTGTCATTAATCTTCACCAGAAAGTGATACATAACATTTTCAAAGATACACTTAGGGAGCATCAAATCTGAGCGAGCATATTTACTCACCTGAAAACATGAGGAGCAGAAAGGCATTAATTATCATAATTCTACTGTTTCTTTCATTCATCTTCTTTGAGAGTCTCTCAGTAGCTGTTTTCTCTTGATCCCTCACTCCATCTCCTCACGCCTTCCTCCTTTATTTTTACACTTCCTCCTCTACTACAATTGTGACACTGAGCGCATTCGATAACTGCTGCTAAGAGTGGGTGAGCTGAGGTCACACTAAGAAGAACTTCTTTTCTCAATGATCTCCATGCAGCTGCTGCTGTTGAGGCTTCATCCCCACCCCTCCTCCTCTTTTGGCACATTCAGTTACCACTGCTGAAGATAGCTCCTGGGCTGGCCTTGGTAAACTGCACACTCATGCTGCGGTAGCTGATAGTAGCTAAATTTGACCTAACAGACCTGTTGGATTTCTATTAAAACCAGTGATAAGATCTTTCTTTTTTCTAGATCATAAATGGGAAGTTTTTACTTTTTTAACTGTTTTGTTTTTAAATATATTCTTGGTTCTGCTTCATCATTGTGTAATTGGTCTGGTACAAGGATTTTAATGACTTTTGCTTTTTTTTTAAAGACCTGTCAATTGTTTTGACTTTTTCCTTCAACAATCATTAGCATCTTTATATTTGTTCAAACCTAGAACATCTTCAGTTATGATCCACTACTTATTTATGGATATTTTAGCTGTTTACTGACACCAACATCCGTTCTGGACCATTCTTTAGTGTATGTATTGGGGGGGGGGGGGTGAGTTAGCAAGCTGTGGGAGGGGGAGATAAGTCTGGTAAACTCCTATCTTAACCCAGCAGGGTCCTAACTGGGGCTTTGCTGTCATTCAAGGCAGTAAATAGTCCTCCCCCCTTCACCAGAACTTCCAAGTATACACTTCAGGCTATTAACATCTGTCCTTTAAGCACATGAAAAACAGAAGATATAGACCTAAAACTATTTAAGGATTCTGCAATTGTATGTTTGTCAGCAGTTTTTATAAGATTTGTAAAAACGTACTAACTAAGATATGTTTTTATTTAAAAATGTTGACACAGCACGAGTGTTGCTTCAGGTTAACAAGGTAAAGAGCGGGGCGTCGCGTAGCATAGTGCTTAGTGTGGGCACCCCATTCACAGAGGCCTCAGTCCTCAACACAGTTGTCCTGGGTTCAGGACCCATCCCAGCCCTTCCCCCACTTGTCTCCCCCTTCTATGTACTGTCCACTTTCAAACAAAACCTATTTAAAAAAACATAAACAAGATAAAGAGCAGTTAGGTTACATTGGCCTAGATAAAGTACAGCAGTGTAGATCTGAATCAGCCTTTAAATAACTGAAGAGAAATTGGATAGCATTGTTTTTAATCATGGCAACCACTCAAAAAGCTTTTACACAAGAGCCAGATTCATCCAGTTGCATTCACAGCATACATGCAGTCATATACCAATGTGCAGACTAAAACTTGGTTTAAGATGGCTCAACCAAGAGCACATCCACAAGTGGCGGAATGGAGGAAGCTGGAATCTAACCTACAACTCACTGACTGCTATCTTGCCATTGTGCCACATCTGGATGTGGTGGTGTTAAACCTCAGCGTATCTCTTGTGTATTTTTTTCCTCCAGGTTAGGTGCATAAAAAGCCTTAAAATCAATTCAACTTTTAGATTATCTCAAATTCTTAAGTGGAAGGCAACTGGACGTCATCCAAAAGGCTTATTCAGTTCTCAACATGATTGGTAGTGTAAGGGAAATATTTCAAGCATTGACAGGGATATTAGATTACAGATTATAGATGTAAATACATATTTTATTTTGGAGACAGGGACCTGACCCTGAAGTGACCCAATCTCGCTGGTTTGAACTTGTCCTAGGAAGCCAGACAGGGAGGGGGAAGTTATGACTATGATACTCTCATAGTTCAAAAGCTTTCCTTTTCCTGGGCAGGGTCAACTTTTTGGATGCACAATTGCTTTTGTGTTTGCTGAACCTCCTTGTTAACAAGCTATGATAAATTCTCAATCAACTGAAGGAAATTACTCTCAATCTTTTATTGAATAATTTCCACCACAGTGGTAACAAGCTTAAAGGTTGTAGCAAAAACAATCACACTAATAGGGTCATTAAAGTCACAAATGGGGCAATTAGGCAACACGCGTCAGTTGCCCTACCCCCTGTTCAGCTGAATGTTTTGGTCGTTTCTTGACAATTCAAACATTTCCCTGCTATGTGAGTTGATTTGGTAACATTTTCCAAGGTGTGAATGGTTGAAAAACTGCCTGGGAAGACAAGTCATGGCTGTGGAGCAGGTGTTAGAAAGATGAAATCTGAGGCCCCCTCTGTTTAAAAATGTGTCTAGTTGCCTTCTACTTGGCCACTTAAGATAATGTCCTGGATGACTGAGAATTTACAGCATCATAAATGTTTAGATTAATGTCAGACTGAAGAATTGAGAAAAAAATCCAATCTTTAATTTGAGTACACAGATTCAGTTGGAAAAAATAATTGTTATCGCTGCTGTTTGTACTTTGGACAGCCCCCTTTTGCCAACAGGACGACACTTCTTCTTGTACCACATTTCTCAAGATTGGAGCATACAGAGTTCAGGGTCTTCTCTTTTGCCATTTTCACTACTATCCTGCTCATGTGCATGGTGACTCGCCTGTCATAGGCATGGTGACAAGATGAAACTGAGCATCTGTCATGTCACAATCCTATCCCAGGGAAGCAGAAAGCACTGTTCTATTTATTAGAAGTTCCTAAAAAGGTTGTTCAGTTTTGTTTAATTTATTTGAGTCATTGTTAGAAGAATGGACTGGACAGTGGAGCGGTTGGGAGCACTGTTGCCTTGTAGTGAGATGTTTCTGGGTTCAAATCCTGGCCTGGGCTCTTTCTGGGTGGAGTTTTCATGTTCCATTTTTGCATGGGTCTGTGGGTCTCTATGTTGTCCTGTCCAGGGTGTGCCTCGTCTCTCAACCAATGACCGCTGGAGGTCGGCACAAGCTCCCCCCTGCAAGAATATTATAGACAATGGCGGACTGGCTGGATGGATGAATGTTAGAGGTACCAATGATTGTGAAACAAGCGATTTGTTGAAAATAATTATATCTTAGCAAGGGATATTTACCTCATTGAAAAAATTGAATTCAAATCAAAGGTTGGATTTTTGCTAAAGTTTTTAGTGGTATGATTTGCTGCTGAAATAAAAGATTATTTTACTTTAATGTGTTTTAGTCATCCATACTTGGGGCCACGACAAATTCATCTTTAATCGTTTCCATACATGCTGTTTCTCAATGGACCTGGTGACCATGTGACATGGATAAAACAGGTTATACTGTTAAAATATAATCACAGTTTAATAATTTTAATGAGTAAAGCTACGCGGGAGGGAACTGTTAAACCTCAGCATATCTCTTAGGTCAGTAGTCACATTGGCATCGCATTTTCTTCTCCAAGTTAGGTGCATAAATAACAAGAATGAACAAAAAAATGTCTACAAAGTTTTGTTTATTTGCTGTTAGCACCCATTTCTTTATGCCCTTCTGTGTAGTTTTCATAAAATCTTTCACTCTGATCAGGTCTTACAAAACCATGCATTTGGTTTAGCACAAAATAATTCACATCTCAAAGAAATATTTTCTTACCTCGAGACTGACCATCAAAACATGGATTCTATGCATGGAAAACAAATTAAACCATCTGTCAACAGGCATGCAGCAGGAATCAGGTTTGAACAATCCGGGGATCTCTAACTTAGATCTCAGAGCAAAACACTTTCACAGAGACGTATGACAGTATGCAATGATGGGCAGAATCAAATGTGTAAAGGTTCAAAAAAGAAGGGAGACATTCTTTAAAGAAAAAGTACGTAAATAAGATCCTGGAGGGGAGGTGAATTTTTGGAAGTGTCTCAAACAGCCTTTATTGTGGCAGTTTAACCCCAAGTACAAATGTGCTTCATAATACAAAAAGAT
>OY747704.1:12142500-12157500 GCA_963556495.2 Valencia hispanica
TGACTCCCTGAGGATTAGCTCTTTGAAGAGAAATACAGATGATTTGCTCTAATGTGCTGGAACTAAAGGAAAAAAGAGAGGGATTGTTTCATTTCTTTAAAAAGTACTCGTCCATTCCACTATTCAGAAACAGTTAACCAGATGTGAGGAAAGCATCACTCTGCAGAATAATAAAATATAAAATTTCCCAAGGTTGAAGCCTATAGAGACCTTTAACAATTCCTATTGAACAATATTTCCATAATTTAGGTCTGGAGACTGAAACTGCAATGGAAGAATGTGGATTTAGTCTCTGCGCTCGAAATGTCCCCCTGCTTCAGACATCACATGTCCAGGCGTCTCATTTATAAAGCTTGCTTACGCACAAAACGGGGTCTGAAAACTACGTAAGCAACTTTCTACGCAAAGTTTGGGATTTATAGAAAAAAACGTGACGGAAAAATGTGCGCAACTTTAAGCACACTAAGGATCTTGCTTACGCACTCTGTGGACACAGAGGACACTGACAGCGCAGCAGGAGAGATGGCTAAAATGAAAATGAAAGCCACAATCTCAAACTTTTAGAGCTTTGTGCACACAGACACACAACCAGCAGTCACCCCCATCCGATCTCTGAACTGAGAATAAAAATGAGAATCTGAATGAAAATATGGTGCACATAAGAATTATATCACAGTATGTTCATATGTATTTATCTATTCAGATTATATAGAAATTGCACTTATTGGTGAATTAATTGTGTGAAGTACGAATACTGCAGCACCCCCTGCATAATGCTGCACAATGGATGCTGGCGCTCATTGAAGATCAGCCACTGGAAGCATCTGGATGAGGGACCCGATGTAGATTCCTTAAAGCAGTCTTATTAGATCTATGTGTTGACCTGGACCCGGTGTTAGATCTACTGACCCGCTGGAACTGTGCACCCCGTCCCCCGCTCTTCTTATTTATATCAGGAACGCTGCTGCATCAACGCTGCGTCACTTGCAGCTCCTCTGTTTGTTTGTGACCCCAAATCAATATTTTGCAAGGATGATAGTTTTTAAAAGTAGAATTAAAACGCACCTTTTCTGTCAGGCTTTAAATATATAGTTTTATTTGGTTTAATAAATTCCAGTCTTAGTGTTGCTACAAGAAGTAATCATACAGGCCTAATTGAAACTTTATTGTTCTTATCTTTTTTATTGCTTGTGCTGCTTTTATTACAATTTTTTTAAATCTTTTTACTCTCTTCTTGTCACACATTTTCTTTTTGCAACTGTATTTTTGTCTTTTAATGTGAAGCACTTTGGCTGCATTCGGCTGAGTAAAGCGCTGATTGATTGATTGATTGATTGATTGAAATAAAACAGTTCACCGTGCCTCTATGAGCCTGCAGCTGTCTCTGTGAAATTACTTTCTCCGCCTCTTGGTTGCCACGGTTACCTGTGAAACGCCCCATATTAGCTGGCTTAAGTGGATGCAGAATATTCACTAGACACTTTGCATGGACCATTTATGGCAGAATGTGGGTGTGTAGGAGGCGGGATATGATCCATAAACACCTGCGCTCATTTCTAAGGAGAGCGGGATTTATAAAGCGGAAAGTGCGTGCAGCTGATCGTACTCCAAGTTTGATAGATCAGAAACTTACTAGTCGTAAATAAAAAAATGTTGCTGAGCTTAAGTACGGTTTTAGTAATGATTCTACTCTAAGCTTTATAAATGAGACCCCAGGCCTGTCTAAGGTTTGCCAGAGACCATCTAGATGATCCAGAGGTGGATTGGGAGAATGTCATGTGGTCAGATGAGACCAACTCTTTGGTATAAACGCCAATTACAGTGTTTGGATGGGGCAGAATGCTGAGTTGCATCCCAATAACACCATACCCACTATGAAGCATGGGGGTTTAAACATTATGCTTTGGGGTTGCTTTTCTGCAAAGGGGACAGGACGACTGATCTCTATTAACAAAAGGATGAACGGGGCAATGTATTTTGAGATTTTGAGCAAAAGCTTCCTTCCATCAGTGAGAGCATTGAAGATGAAACGTGGCTGGATCTTCCAGCATTACAGTGATCCCAAACACATCACCTGGGCAAGGAGTGGCTACATAAAAAGCATTTCAAGGTTCTGAAGTGCACCTATGATGAAAATTACAGACCTCTGTCATCTTTTTAAGTGGGACAACTTGCACAATCGGTGACTGCCAAATATTTTTTTGCTCCACTGTAAATCTCCCTGTATTTTATGACACCATGCACCAAAGCCTTTGATAGAGAAACAAGCCCACAGCATCACCGAACCTTCATCTTACTTAACAGTGTGACAGTATAGGGTCTACACAATCGGAAATGTTACATTTAGATACAATTCACAAAAGGCAAACTAACAATCTAAAAAAAACACACCAAACAACGGAACAGACTTGCATATATATTTAATATATTTATGTAAAAATTGTAATTTCTGTAGGTTATCCAAGTTTCATTTGCATTTGATTATTTAAAATCAAATAAATAAATATGGGACTCCGTGTCACATCATAACTAAAAGTTTCTAGAAACTTTGATCAACCTAAAAAAGTAAAGACATTTTTTGGGGTCAACGATTTTGGGTTACTTAACATAATCCCTGGTCCTTCTGATAATTCAATTCAATTCAGTTTATTTATATAGCGCCAATTCACAACAGATGTCATCTCAAGGCACTTAACAAGAAGTCATTTCAATACATTTATACAAACATTTCAATAACAGAGTGAAGTGTTTCTAATTTGTTAAGAGGACATTTCCCCCCCCTTTGAATAAATGCACTCAAATCTATGGTTAGATTCTTTTTTAATTCTCAGTATCAGATTATACAAATTCAATTAGAAAAATCCTTTTGAACCTTTTCACATATTTTACCTGGACTGCCAATAAATCTTTCTGCGTCTGCATGTAAATCCTGCTGCAGAAATCTCTGTTTTTTATAAAAATGGAACATCTGGGAATTTACGTTCCCTTAGATTGTTTATTGTGGTAAATTCTAAATGAAAACACCTTCTGATAAGGGATGTTTCCAGTTTCTGGCTTCATAAGCTTAATACACTTCCCTTTGTACAACAGTTTGACAAAATGACTGCGTAACATTTGACTGATTCATATGCATGACAGAATCGGGACTTTATAAATGAACAATAACAATATGCATGTAAACATGAGCCACTTGAGGTTAGGATGGTTACAGAGCAAAAACAAATAAAAGATAGATAGGATTTTAAAACCCTGCTTAGTATTACAGCTTATTTTAAAAAGGAAGGGAACTGTTTTTTGTCTCAGCTGAGTGTAAATTTGCTCCCCTGCATTGTGCAGATATCCCTTCCACACTGAGCCACCAAGCATGAACATAGCAGCACAGAAGTAGATTCAGGTGGAATGATGACAGAATCCACTTTGAATCATGTTTTTACCTGAAGCCGTCAGAACTGAACCCCTCCCATGTCAGAGACGAGCCGAGCAGTGCTGCATGCCTCCCTCTGATCTTCCGTATAGCCGCTGGAACCGACTTCTCATCTGAGCAGAAGTCTGAAAACAAAGACTCTTCACACACTCCCAGCCCTCCTCTTAGAACCTACTACTGCTCAGTGTGCAGGGAGGCACTCAGACACTAAACCACACCCTTGAATCAAAATCCCAAACATGATTGGCTACAAATGGCTGTAATTTCTATTCAAATATAATCCTATTCTATATTGTACAATTATAAAAGAATAATGTAATAAAATGTATACATTTCAAACAGAATGAGTGGAAAACACCAGTGTGGGATAGCCTGGCCAAAGTAGTTCAAGAAGGGCAGTAGGCAGGTGTTATCCAGTGTAGCCTTTGATTTTATTTTTTTATTTATTGCATGCTTAGAAGTGTTTATTTTATATTTGCACAAAGAAATGCAGCAATTTCCCAATGTGGTGAACCTGTTCACACACGTGGCAATAAAACCTTTCTAATTTTGGTTTATTTACAAAATTGTGACCAACAAATATTTACAAAAAAATCAAAAAGGTCTCAAAAGGTAACTTGGTACAAATGAACATAACTTAACATATACCAACCAAAATATATGTCAAGTGCACTCAGCCACAGTGATTTATTCCTTTCCTTAGGCCTACCGAACAACTGAGTCCTTCTGTTTAAATACACTTTAAGCTATACAAACAAAATGGTCTCCAATGGAACATTCCGTTCCAGAGGTAAGACTAAACATCACAGTTAACCACGTATTGTACCTAATGTACAATTCAATTCAATTTATTTATATAGCGCCGATTCACAACAGATGTCATCTCAAGGCACTTAACAAGAAGTCATTTCAATACATTTATACAAACATTCCAATCAGTTAAAAAGTTTCCTATTTAAGGAATCCCAGCAGATTGCGTCAGTCATTGGCGTGAGGTTGGGCCCCGTTGATGCAGACTTTCCAACCACAGCAATCCTTCAGCAATCCCTCATACTGAGCAAGCATGTAGCGACGGTGGAGAGGAAAAACTCCCCTTTAACAAGAAGAAACCTCCAACAGAACCAGGCTCAGTAGGAGCGGCCATCTGCCACGACCGTCTGGGGGTTTGAGAAGACAGAGCAGAAACACAGAAGGAACAGAAGATCTGATATAAGAGAACTTTCTATGTTACAGAAAGTAAAAAGTTGATAACAGGACACAGTGGATGTTCAGTTACTGGGAGGATCATCCCAGTCAATGCCCCCCGTCCAACAGGGCATTGCAGCCAAGCAGGATACCAGACCAGGTATATCTTCAACGGAGAGAAAAACACTGAGAGAAAACAAAGTTAACAGTCGAAATAACAGAATGTACTGTAATACAACTGGAGAGTCATAGGAGAAAAGGAAGTAGCAGAGTGAAGAAAATTGGTAAGTCTGTCCTCCAGCAGTCTAAGCCTATAGCAGCATAACTACAGAGATAGCTCAGGATGACCTTAGCCACTCTAACTATAAGCTTTATCAAAAAGGAAAGTTTTAAGCCTGGCCTTAAAAGTAAACAGAGTGTCTGCCTCACGGACTAAAGCTGGGAGCTGGTTCCACAGGAGAGGAGCCTGATAACTAAAAGATCTGCCTCCCATTCTACTTTTAGAAATCCTAGGAACTACAAGTAAACCTGCAGTCTGAGAGCGAAGGGCTCTGTTAGGAACATATGGAACAATTAGATCTCTGATGTATGATGGAGCTTGATTATTAAGGGCTTTGTATGTAAGAAGGAGGATCTTGAATTCTATTCTGGATTTAACAGGGAGCCAATGAAGGGAAGCTAAAACAGGAGAAATGTGATCTCTCTTTTTAATATTCATCAGAACTCTTGCTGCCGCATTTTGGATCAGCTGAAGGCTTTAAATGGCATTTTGTGGACTACCTGATAGTAAAGAACTACAGTAGTCCAGCCTTGTACACGAAACAAAAAACACACTTGAAAAGGTAGCCATTATAGTTTACCATAAAACGTACAAAAACTGCAATGCTTTTCTTCCCCTCGTCCCTTCCTGTGACATCAGCAGACAGGAAGCTATAAATACAGGAAGTGGGGAAGCACCTTCTACTTTTGCTTCTGGAACACTCCTACAATGAGGAACAGAAGTATTTGAACAACCTGCAATTTTGCAAGTTCTCCCACTTAGAAATTATGGAGGGGTCTGAAATTCACATTGTTGGTGCATTAAATTTAAAATGAATTAAAATTAAAATTTAAGGAAATTACATTGTCTGATTTTTAAAGAATTTATTTGTATTTTATTACTGCACAAGTATTTGAACACCTGGCAATCAGCAAGATTTCTGGCTCTCAAAGACCTGTTACTCTGTCTTTAAAAAGTCCACCTCTACTCCACTTATTAATCTAAATTAGTAGCACCTGTCTGAGCTCGTTAAAGACACCTGTCCACTCCACAGTCAATCAGACTCCAACTACTACCATGGACAAGACTATAGAACTGTCAAAAGACACCAGAGACAAAATTGTAGACCTCCACAAGCTGGAAAGGCTATGGGGCAAATGCCAAGCAGCTTGGTGAAAATAGATCAACTGTTGGAGCAATTGTTAGAAAAGGGAAGAGGCTAAAGATGACTGTCAGTCTCCCTCGGACTGGGGCTCCATGAAGATCTCACCTGGTGGGGTATCACTGATGATAAGAAAGGTGAGGAATCAGTCCAGAACTACACAGGAGGAGCTGGTCAATGACATGAAGAGAGCTGGGACCTCAGTTTCAAAGGTTACTGTCGGTAGAACACTACGCCGTCATGGTTTAAAGTCATGCATTGCACAGAAAGTTCCCCTGCTCAAGTCATCACATATTTCAAGTAATCTGTAAAAGTGCAGACCATAAACAAACCAAGGAAAGTAAATGTTTGCAGACTACAGAATCAAGATGCAGTATGTGTAATCATATCAAGGTATGGCTAAATCTAAATTGAAAACAAGACTAAACTCTGGGGCAAATGGTGTTCTCACCCACTTTCTCACAACCAGTAATACATAAGTGAGCCTCATTTACCTTAATGAAAAAATATGTAATTAGCTTCTACATACAGTGTCACCTCAATAAATGCCAATATTATTGAAAGGTTAATTTTGTTCAGCAGGACAGTTATGTTAAGCTTATATATAGATTAACTAAAGGGGGATAGGATTTAACTGTTTAGTTTAGTTCGATCATTACAGCTTAATTAAAACTCAGTTACTTGAGAAATGTGAACATCTTATTTATTTAAATAAAATTATTTTTTAAACAACAAATGTGGGCGTACTGGAAGTATATCCATGTTTTGTACAGTACATGCAGTCAATACCTGGTTGGGGCTCCAGTTGCATGAAATACAAGAGGAAAGAAGAAAATAGGCGGATATCACATCTGATATCTACATCCAATATTTATCAATATAATAGCAGACCCAAGATTTTCTAATGTGGGAGGCATGGATGCGTTCAGCCAGTTTGCAGCAAATTGGCCAGGTTGTTTTAAAAGCAGCCTTCAGCTTATCTGTATACATTTCATTTTTAAAAATGAAATACTGGCAAATATTTGTTTCCTTAAATCGTAATTTGTAGAGATGCGCCAGTGGTTATGAGTTCTTTTTAAAAGCCAAGCCAACACATTACATGGTAATTATTTGGTCATGTTTTAGTTTTATTAGATTAGATCAGAATGAAGACTAAAACAGTTAAGACTTTCATTTAGAAGTGGAAGAACCTGCCTTGACACACACTCATCTTACTCAAAGTACCATCATCTTTGTTCAATCGATTCCACATGGTAAATGGAGCTTTGTTACATAACCTTAGACCACACAGGAAATTTAACACATTTTAGGGCTAAATTAAAAAGAAAAACAAAATATACCTAAACAAAGTGTCCCACTGTTTGAAAAGCTATCCTGGTAGAGGCACTGGAACTCATTTTTAGTCAGAAGATGGAGGAGGTCATAATTATTACATGATCTTAGATAAATCCATTCATCCAAATCCTAATATACAAAAAAATCCTAAATAAATGGGATTAATAAGTGGCAATCTAACTCTAACCAACCCAGACCTCCCAGTTCGTTATGTTGTTTGAGCCAGTATAAAGCCTAAGACTTTCCTTCCCTTTCTGCTGGAAACAATCTCCTTGTTTTAGCTAAAATGTTTCCGCTGTGCAGCGATGCATGACAAGCCGCTCCTCTCAGTGCCACACATGGAAGGTCTTTATATAAATAATCCAACAAGAAAGACTGGAGTGATGAAATATTGAAAAGTGTTCACTTACTGCAGGGGAGATGTTTGCTCTAACCTAATATGGTCAGCTGGTAGACATAGCACTGACAAAGTGTACAAGTGGGTCTACAAAATGTCCAGCACAAACCATAACCTGAATCTGATTGGCACTTGCTGAGGGGAAGATATTATTCACCAAATACAAGAACAAACAAGTCTTAATAAAGAAAGAAAATAACCATTATTTAGTGATACATTATCCTGTATTCTAAGAACCATAAGAAATCAATACAGATTTTTCACAAGATCTTTTAAAAAACGAGCAAAAGATCTATTGATGACTGAGTTTCATGAAAGAGCTCCTGAACCTAGACTCTTATCGATTTACTTCCACCAATGCTTTTTCTTACAGGAGCATATCCATAGAAAGGCTGCTGTATCAAGTTAACCTAGAAAATTGTCTTTTATTAGCACAGCATGAACCCTGGAAGCTGAATGTTGTCCAGAAAAGGATTTCCGTTAGATTTTTGAGGGTTAAACATTGCTCTTCGTGTTTTATTGCTGTGTTATTTTATACACATTGAAAGTTAACATATTTAAACCCTTTAAATGTTATTACAATTTGTCACATTAAAAAAGAAAATTACAGTCTGGATGTACAATGCTGGTAGAGACATACTGAAAGGGACGCACATCAGAAATCAAAGTGAAACATGATACTAGAAAGTATTCACTCTGGAGGAATAAATATTTCTGCAAGGTGGAATTTTTGGATTTTACTTGTATACAAATGCTGAAACCCAAGTATAATTTTTTTCACCTCACAGTTTTGCACTACTTTGTCCTGGCATATCAAATTAAAATCCAAATAAAATACACTGAAGTTTGTTGTAATAAGAAAAAGATCCAAGGAGTATAAATAATTTTTAATGCCTTGCGGGATCATACTGTTCGGGTACCTAGCTTTGACTTTGTGCACCTTTCCTATGGAAAAGTATCCTTTAAAATATTTGTGTAGGTCTAATCTGAATTAGTTACTCTGGACTGTCATGGTTTCTACCCACATCATAAGCATGAGTGCACACATCAGATTGTAAGAGCTCACATTAGACTTCCAGTAATATAAAAATAACACTTATATTGTATCTGGGATCAGTCAACAGCAGTATTTGGTCTATAAAAACACAGCCTGCAGTTTCGTGTGTACAACTCATTATTTTGACTTTGTAAACTCACGGATGGGGAAATCTAGGCCCAACTTCACTGCTTTCAAATGGAGAGAAAGCATGGTCTATGGTCTGTACAAAACATGTTAATGAAGTTCTTTGCACAAAATCACTCACATAAAGTGACCTCACCAGCTCAATTCTTCACAATTTCATTCTCTTTAAGAATGAGATGTTTAAAGGGCTCTGACACTTCTATGCAAATTAGCAGTTGCAGACCACACCAACCTGCCTTGTTACTAGGCTACAGGCTTGCCCCTGATCCTGCCAAAATTGAAAATAAATACATAAAAATAAATTTGGAATTAAATAAATGTGTAAGTAAATAAATAAATATGGATATACATTTTTTATATATTTCCACATATATTTAAATTTTATTTCCTCATATTTACTTCCAGTTTTGCTTACTTGCACATTTATTTACTTATTTCCAATTGTACATCCAACTGTATTTATATAGTTAGTTCCACTTTTTGTTTGTTTTTAACTTTAGCAGGATCAGTCCTCCATACTGTAGACATGAGAATGCCAGGAATTGGATTTGGTGGGCGGGGTTTGACAGACGATGTCTGACAGGTGACAGGTGTGACATCATTCGAACGGCGTGTAGAAGCAGAGGATTTCTGACAGCAAAAATTTGCAAAGAAAATGGACGGGCGGTTTTGATTCATGTTCGGAGTGTTTATAGAGGCAGAAGACCCTGATAGCAACACAAAGGGATTAAAAAAAAAGTGGAAATTTGCAAAAAATGTCCCCTTTAAAAGGAGCTGGACAGAACAAATGTCTGCAGACCTCAATGAACTGAAGCAAGTTTGCAAAGCAGGGAGGGTCAGAATTCCTACACAACCATGTGAGAGATGTGAATAAGCCATATGGAAAAATTGGTCGTGCTTACAAAGTGTTGTTCGTACTGAAACAGAACCAACCTAATAAATCAGAGTGTAAGCATTTCACAGTGTCTGAACAGAACCACAAAGACACCAGACATCTTTTTTTATTTAAGGCCTAGAAACCAGTCCCACCATGTGAGAGGTGCTATGTCTTTGCAGCTGCACCTGAAAACTCAGGTCTTTATCAGCAGACTGATCCATATGTTTAACCGTCTCCCAGAACCTGATTGTTATTTTTCCTGCCGCTGGCTGAGTCCCATCAAACTGGGCTGTGATGCTGACAGGAGCTGTGATGATTCCAACACCTGGAGGCACAATAGAACTGTGATTGGCTGTGGATCAATCTACGTTAACCAATTGGCTGCATTCCTACCTTTGTACTTTTCTATTTCCGCCAAGCAGACGGACAGCATCCAGAAACCTGGTGCCGTTTGAGACTTTAGGCCACAGAACATGGCTGGCAGAGAGAGGAGGCGATGGGGCGAGTAGTCAGTGAAGGACCATACACACTTCAGGCCAGTGGTCCTGGGAACTCTGACCTCCACATGCTTCATATTTTGCTCATCATCTGGCTCCTCTAGAATAATAAAATCCATATGTGTCAAAAGAAGAGTAATTATACAATAGCCAAGTCCTCAAACAGGACCGTTTAAATGTTGCTTCTCAGTGTGAGGGATCGTCAAATGTTCTGAGTAATAATCACCATAGCAGTGGTCACACTTGCCTTTGTTCCTCAGTAAGCCTCTGCTGGCCTCGTGGAGCCTGTTTTTGGACATCAGCGTTAAGACGCTCTCCCACACTGGGCTTCCAGAACGAGACATAGCAGACAAGCAGACGTCCACCTCCACCCCTGCATCAGTCTCCTGATATCCTTGGACTGCAACCTGCAGCGTGAACGGACCCTTCTTCAGCTCATCGATTGGCTGAAGGGTCTTCAAACTCTGTCGCACGCGGACTAAACCTGACAACGGAGAGTCCCAATTGGTGAAATGCTGGCAGCAGTGACATCAAAAACATTCTGCAGGCGTCTCAGATAGGAATGTCAGGGCTGCTCTTCTACTACAGCTGTAGTGTGTCTGATGATAATCGGCGAGGCTCAGTCTTTACAGCACCTTGCAAAAGTATTCATTCCCCTTTTATCCTGATACAACCACAATATTCAGTCGGTTTAGTTGGATTTTGATATGATAACCAAACACAAAGTAATGCAAAATAAGTAGCAGACACGTGTAGGATTTTTTTGTGTGTACTGACTCTTGATGTGCTGATTCTTGTGAAGTTCTGCCAAATTATTGAATGCATTTTGTTTTACAGTCCTCTCAAGGCTGCTGCTATCCTACTGCTGGCCCACCTTTTCCTTCCACTAAACCTTCTATGAATATGCTTAGTTACAGCCCTCTACACAGCAGTCTTCCCCATGATGGAGTAGCCTACTGACCCAGACTGAGAGGCCGTTTAGAGGCTCAGGAAAGCTTTGTGTTTTGAGTTAATCAGCTGCTTAGGGTGTTACTCTATGAGCTTCCAATATTTAACTTTTTCACAACAATCTAATTTTCTGAGATAATGCATTTGGTTGTTTTATTTAAATCATCTGTAAGCTATCAAAATCACAAGAAATAAAGATTTGAAATATTTGCCCTATGTATAATGAATCAGTATAATGAGTTTCCCTTTCGGAAATGTAGGGATGTAAGAAAATATCGATACAGCGATATATCACGATATTTTATTTCCTGATATTGGATCGATATTCAAAACAAAAATATGGATTTTTTTTAAAGCATCTGAATGGAACCATTAATGATGACAGTAATTTTTGTAGTAAAATGAAAAGTATAACTTGTAGTTTGTGGCTGTTTTCACCTTCTTCATTCCAGTGGATCAACTAGATCTAGTAATAAAACTGAATGTGTTAAAGTATGAAACAGGTTGGAGAGTTTAGAATGCTGTGACAGTTTTCCTACAGTTAAATTGAGTTTTACAAATCACAATATATAGTCTTAATCATAGTATCGCAATTAGGCATGGGCCGGTTACCGGTTTCAAGGTATACCGCGGTATGAAAAAGTCAAGGTTTCAAAACCACAAACATTTTCCGTCATACCGTCCCTGCGGTATAAGCGTTTTGTTTTTTTTATGTGATGTCTCGTCAGGGAGAAAGTAAAGATCCCTCATGAAGCTGCAGCGTAAAGCTTTTTTCTTCATCTCTATCCTTAGTAACTTTTTTTAATTGAGGCAGATAATGGTAACTAGCACGCTAATGATGATTTATCTTAGCATGCTAGTTAGTTACCATATCCGTCTCACTAAAAAGTGTTCTTTCCTTAAAGGAGGGGTGGCATGTAAAATCCACATTTTAAAGCTTTTCATCACATACTTATGCCATTCCCTCCTTAAAACATGCCTAAAGTGTTTCTTAGGTTAATTTATGTATGTTTGAGTAATATCTATAAACTCTGGCGGCCGCCATGTTGAGCACTGAAGGCCAGGGTCCTCCTAGGAACGCCCTAACCTCCCAGGTCCGGTTTATCCAATATTTCACTTTCAGGGTCAGAGACGGGATCAAAAGCATATACTTGTACCATGTCCTGCGTGGCCATAGTAAACCGAAAGATATGCCCGTCTTCCAAAAGTCCGGCGCACCGATGCTACAGTACTGTAATGCTTCGTCCCCATGCGACTGGAGAATGTTGTGATGACGTCGACGGCAGCGTGTTGAAGGGGGCATGTCCGAGACTCTTAAAGAGACATGCAGCCAATGTCAAGGCATTCAGTGCGGACATGCTGTGAGTGCAAAATTTCAAATAGGTAGTATAAATCATTTATTGAACTTACAGATCTATTTCAGGTAAAATTAGTGATGTACTGGACCTCAGAATTGCTCTTCCTGCATAAGAAGAACGTGCCACCCCCCCCCTTAAAAAAATACAGACATTCAAAATACACATTTTAGAGCTGTAATCATAATACCGTGAAACTGTGATATTTTTGCCCACGGTTATCATACCGTCAGAATCTCATACCGGCCCATGCCTAATCGCAATATATCAAGATATATCGTATCGTCTCCCATGTATCGCAATACATATCGTATCGCCAGATTTTTGCCAATACACATCCCTACTGAAATGAGTGACAAAATATACTGCACTTTTCCAAGGACTTCTACGTTTTTGAGATGTACCCGTATTTACCCGTCTGTTGTGTTCCTTGCTCTTCATGATGCTGTTTGGTCTCTAATGTTCCCTAACAAACCTCTGAGGCAGATCAGCTGGCTTTGTACTGAGATTAAATTAAACTCAAGTGAACTGTGCTTGTATGACCTCCAACGGCAATTAGTTACACTGGATTTTATTTAGGGGTGTCATACAGCGGGCTGAATACAAATGCACCTCACACCTTTCACCTGATTTTCGAAAACTTTAGGAAACCATGAATCCTTCTCCACCCACCTCACATCTTTGCTGTACTTTGTGTTGGCCTGTCGTATGAAATCTTTTTTTTTTTTTTTAAGCGAATGTTTGTGGTTGCAAGGTGGCATAACTTCATGCTCATTGGTTATCAATGCTCTGCTTTGTTCCTTCAGTCGGTCAAATAAGACGTGCTTACGTGTTTACTGACGTACCTGCTGGGCTGAGCCTAAAGTTGTGATCGGTTAACATGATGAGCATCAGTCTGGAGCACAGAACCTCTGGGAAGCACAGCGGGATGTCTCTGTGTTCAGTGTCTGGATAATCCCAACCATATCCGGCCGCACCGCAGAATCTCCTCAGCAAGGATTTGTCCAGCCTTAAAAAACACAGCACAGACGAGAAATGTCCAGCAGTCCGGCTTTTATATAAACGTGCTTCATGACGTCGCTCACTCACCTGCAGTTAAGGACAGCGTAAACGACAGGTGCGCGCGCAGCGTACAGGCGACCCGTCCTCCGCGTCATGGCTCTGCTCAGGTATTTGATGGAAAGATAGACAAAACTTGGAAGCTTGTCGCTATTCAGCGCGGTTTCGTGCAGCAGCTTGTGAGAGCGGTAAATGTATACGTAGGTTAAATACACAGAACACGCAGAGAGGGACGCAACAACGTAGCTTCGCGCATTGCCCATACCGCTCGGACTTATTTTATGTTTTCGAGGTCTACGGCAAGCGTGGTGAGACAAAAACCTTCGAATATTTCCCAATGTAAGTGGGCCTTTTTTTTCATCCAACTTTATTATTCAAAACAAACAAACAAAATGATGGCCAGAGGTTTTTCAAAGTAGAGTTACAGAAAAATATGTAAGATAATTAGAATAAACAAACAAAAAAAAATAGATAGGCGTCCAGGTCAGAATTACGATATTCAAATCAGAGCAGCTAAAGTCTTCAGATAAATGTTACTTTCCTTTTTAAGAATACTAAACAACGCCTGCGTTTTAAGCACTTCACACGTGAATCACAAGTTTTGTGTAAAATAAAAACTGGTTGATTTAAAAAAAAAAAGGAATTTCATATTTTCTGTCATGCTTTGTCCATCCAAAAAATTAAGTGAGAAGGAAGACAGAATTTCCTCTCTACTAACCATACTAACCGCGGTGAAGTTAGTTTTAAGTTGGATATTCGACGGACATTCGTTTCATTGAGGCGGAGACTCCCTCTGACGTCTCACCGACCATCAATACATTTCCAGACATCCCAGAAAATAAGACAATACCTGTGAGATCTCCTGACAAAGTAACGCCCAAATATTGATACGTTGTTGCTCGACACCTGAGATACACGACACACCGATTTATTGATTAAAAAATTCTAATATTTCTTTTTTCTTTTTTACTGTAATAGTGAGGGGTCTTCTTCAATAGCTTCCAGGTCATGTGACTGAGTGACACCAAATCAATCTTAAAATGTCTTACTACATCTAAAGAACCAGACACAACAATTTCTTTCCAATTTGAATGCACATATTATAGATATATATGTTTAGCATATTATATTTTTATTTAAGTGTTTGTCTGTTTGTTCTTGTATGTTTGCACAAAGTACGGCAACAATTTCCCAATGTTGTAAACCTACCCAACATTTGGCAATAAAACCCTTTCTTATTGTGATTCTGATAATATTTTATATTAATATTTTACTGTAATATTTCAGGTTTTCCATCAATAGCTTCCAGGTCATGTGAC